>JAWNPB010000148.1:6672500-6850000 GCA_035045355.1 Drosophila lacicola | reverse complement strand
GCTTAGGTTAAATTGAACGATTATTCACTTGGTTGAGCTTAAGTGAGCGCAGCTAAATTTAATAGTTACTCTCTCTCTATCTCTCTCTTTCTCATTCTTTCTCTCTATATATATATATCTATATATCTACTTATATCTATACTCTCTCTCGCTCTCTCTCTCTCTCTCTTTTTCCCTGCCCGCACATTTCTGTAAGCTCTCGTTACACTCTTTAATTATATAAATATTGAGGTTAAGCGCAGTCAAGCTAACCTGCTGATTCCCCATATTATTCGCTTCGACTGTGGAACTACCCGCTTATAGCCATAAGCAATTACTCGTTAAAGTAAGCAAAAGTTGACATCAATCTCTCGCCACAATATTGGTTACACTTTCACTCGCTCTATTAACACTCGCTACTCGCTTGTTTGTTTAACCTTTCGTTTCTGGTCTGCCATATACTCACATATTAAATGTAGTTGCTTTCCGTGGTTGACTAAATGCGATCTACAAGATACTTGCTCTCTCGCTACTCGTTCACATTTTACTCGTTTTCGTTACACTTTCTTGTCTGTCATTTAAATATAGAGTTCAGTAATCGATGCTATTAGCCACTAGCTACTCGCTCGCGTGCACTCGCCACTCGCTACTCGCTGAGGGAGTAGCGATTAGCCACTCGCTAGTAGCTCGTCTGCACTCGCCACTCGCTCACTTGAACTCGAATTTAATCTAAAGTTGACACAACTGCACCTTTCACCTGTTTAAGTGAAGCGCAGACTAAGACGCCCTGCCCGAGTGCTCGACCAGGGGGCAGCCTGTGTCGCCTGCAACAGCAGGCTTGGCTCAACCAAAATGCAATTAGTGGCCACAATATGGATGGCCGACGGGTGGGCAAGCGGGCGTCTGTCGGTTTTATTGACGTCAAAATGTAAATGGAAAATGAAACTGAAAATGAAAGATGGCGACCACAAGTTTCAAAAATCACTAATGGATTTTTAATACAATAAATAATATGCACTAAGTGGGGAGCAGGGTGCAGCGCCCAAAGGAGACAGACTGTGTGTGCGCATGGGAAATGGGAGGCGGTAGGGGGTAGGGGTAGGGGCTAGGGGGTGACTGGGTGGGAGGGTGGTAGGGGGTCCATCATAAAAAATATTCTTGTCATCCATTAAAATGACACACAGCCCACGCACGAGTGCTCTATATACATACATATATAGATACACATATAAATATATATAACGTAAATGAAGGAGTTGATGAGACAGCACCTCCTATTAGAAAAATGTTGGCCTAAAAGCAATTGGAAGTGGGCCCAAAGCAAAGGCTACCTCACTCTCATTGGGTCGATGAGCGAGGGGGGGGGGGGGGGGGCGTTGTCATCGATATAATTGAATAGATGCGCCTTTATTGCCATAAATGCTTTCTGCAAAGGACACAACACACACGCACACGCACAAAGTGCTATTTCAGGCCACAAAAACCACAGAAAACATTAAAGCCCAAAACACAAAGCAGGCGGTAAAATTCAAAGCAAAGCCGGATCGTTGGTTATTAACAATGCCCCAGAACAATGTAAATGAAGTCCAAGAAACAGAGAAGAGAGCAGAGGAAGTGAACAGGTCCTCTATAAAGCTAACCTCGTTTTCTCAGTTAAATATATAAAAATATTTATATAGATAACAAGAGAGCAGCTGAATTTCCATAACCGATGAGTTCATTTAAAACTAAGCCTTCGAATAATAATTGATTTATATAGTTAATCTGTAGAGAGTGTCTCTTAACTTAGGATGATCTCTAATACTCTTGATTTGTATTAGCTTCTTTATATTTCCTTACAAATAAACTGCATTTCTCAACTCAAAGAACTTCTATAAGACTTTCAAAGTGTTTCTGTCAGCTCAGGAATTAATTAAAGTTAAAAAGTCAAGATGGGTTTTCGAATAAATATTTTGAATATTGTGCATAATTATGGGCTCGATTTTTGTTTTATTTTTATCTCTTAATTTATATTTATAGGTAAGTATATATTATCATTGATATATATTATATATCATTTATTTAAAAAAATTCTATAAACAATAAAATAATATAAAAATCTGGGCCACAATTATTTATCATAATATATACTACTTATAATATAGAATATAATAATAATGTTTATCTCTATATATTTACAAGTTATATCTTTTAACTCATTTCAGGAATAAAGCTGCGCAAAAGTCAAAGTAAGTCTTTGTAATGAAACTTATCTGAATCCTATAATTTTCTAATGTTTATATTTATTTACTATTCATTTTTATCAATTTAATTTTTGTGGCAAGCACTTTTGGGTTAACAAAAGTTTAAAGTTGGGTAGAATAATGACTTCAAAGGCAAACGAACGAGCTTAGGCCACAAAAATAAGCACATTTTTTTCTTACATTTCTCCCGAAATGAACCTTATGTTTGCAATTATTCAAAGATTTGCCAGAAGTAATCCTATCGATTGCCGTTCTGGAGCAAAGGGCTTCTTTATCAGAGCGTAAATTAAATATCTATTTGGTAACATTTCAATTATCATAAATGATTAAATTCCGGATCTTAGTTCCAAACAGTTGATAAACGAAGTTTGAAAATTTATAGTGTCTAAAAACTTGTATATTTTATGTAGAGCATCCAAAGGTCGGTGGGCTTTGAGGTGAATGCTATTAAATTGAACGAAATCAATAATTCATTAAAATAATGTATGCATACGGGATGAATATTTATGGCCAATGGATGGGCGATAACAACAAAGCGCCACAGCATGAGCTATGCAAATCGACTAGGGTTAGATCGAGTCTCTGTTTGTGTGTGTGTGCCTCTGTGTGTGTGTGTGTGTGGCAATTGGCATCTGAGTTGGCACATGTAATCCCCAACAATGTTGTTAACAACTGGCGAACGGACTGCGGATAACTCTGCTTAGCAGATAATAACTGACAGCACTGCGAATGGAAATTGAGATGGAAATGGAGATGGAAATGGAAATGGAGATGGAGATGGAGTTGGAGATGGTTATAGCAACTCCTGCGAGCCGCTGCACTGAAAATGAAGAAGTTAAAGCGAGAAGCGGCTCGTCTAAAGGCGCGGGCGAAACAATCAAGGAAGCACTTAACCGAATGAAACACAAGTAAACAAATGAAAGTAAGTAAACACAAGACAAGCCAAAAAGCAAATAGTTAGAGAATATGGCCAAAGGGACACCCCTTCGGGTCGCGGGGAAGGGGAGGGGAGGGAAGGGAGATTGTTGGTAATAGTGGTGGACGGGTATGGGAAGGCAGCAAGTCCTGGCTGAAAACAAAGCACAAGTTGAGGCAGCCAGTGGACGGTCCAAAACTAAAGCAATGAAATAAAATGAAAATGAAAATGCATTAAGTATGCAGAGGCAGAGGCAGAGATGCGGAGATGCAAATGCAGTTGGAATTGATGCCGAGTCGGAGTCGGAGTTGGAGTCGCCGTCGGAGCCGGAGCCGGAGCTGGCGGGTAAATAAAGACGCTGCCAAGGGCCATAACGAAGTTGCGAGCAGAGCCACCAGACGGCCATCAACTTGATGCATGGCCCAGGAAAACAGACAGACGCGGCCAGAACTTGTCACTCAGTCATTCATTCATTCATTCACTCACTCACTCGCTCACACACTCACTTATTCATTCACTCAGACAGTCAGCGAGTAGTTGGCGACATAATGCAACAATGCGGCGGCATTTAAATCATTTTTATGGCCAGCAGCAGCATGCCACATGCCACTTGCCACATGCAACAGGAACAACAGCGACAACAACAACTACAGCAACAACAGCAACAACAGCAACAACAGCAACAACAACAACAACAGCGACAACAACTTGAAGCCAGACAATTACTTTAGCTGACAAGCCAGCATTTTTAAATATCCCATTCCTAACTAACTTGCTCTATCATTAAATACATTAACAAGGGTGCTCCAGTCGGGTATGCTCGACTAGGGTATAGCCTGCAGCCTCTTCTACCGACACCAAATACAGCTAATAAAAATAAATTTCAAGAAAAAGTGAGTTCCCCCTTCCGGAGTCGAATTCGTCCGATTGAACTAATTGCCACCGCCTCATACTGAATATCAATTAAGTTTCAATAAAAACGAAATTGATTTAAGATAGCAACACATTGATATAATCGCAATTGCAATTGAATACATAAAATTAAAAAAAAAGACGCGCATTTAAATGTATGTGTGCACAAGTATACGGTAATTCTTGGGCTCTGTTTTCTTTAATAACTTCCATGTTTCTTAACCGATATTAAACAAATTTTCAGCAGTACATCTTATTATGCTATAGAATATTCGTATACTTTTAGAAAGCATTAGTTCGAATTGATATATTAATTTGATTTACAGCTATGGTATATACTTAGCATATACATACTTTATGGGGTCGGAGATGTTTCCTTTTGCCTATTACATACTTTTGCTCAAAGCCTTATACCCTTTAAAACCCATTTTCAATGAGTTCGGGGTATAAATATTTAAACATATAGAATTATTGTTGGATTTGAGCCGGCGACTTGCCACTTGTTAGTCCGACTCTTAGACACCTAACCGAAGCACACTCATAAGACCGTGTTGACGTGGATGTCATAAATGAAAGGCCAGTTCCTAGAGAACAGCTTTACATATTGGCATGACTACGGGTTTACCCTATGCCAAGGTGTTCCGGTTCCTTTTTAACTTGTAGCTCTCACATAAAAGGCAGCAGCTGTTCCAAATTTAGCCAGCTCGCTTAGTTAGTGAGTGAAGGGAGTACGACTCGACGGGTTAGAACGAATTTAATATATTCTTTTGTGTGCACCTTCAACTAATGTGTACAAACTGCATGCCTAAGGCCTTATGCCTGATTGAAGGGCGTTTGGGCAACCATCAACGGCTGCTGTTGTGGCCCACAACTTTTTCTATTAGCGCGGATTTTTTCCGATTTTTCGATTTTGATAAATTCTGATGCGTCTTTAATATCAGTTTGTCATTGTCGCTGCTGCTCTCCACAGCCGATTGTCATCAACAACAAGAGCTAGAACAACGGCAACAACGGCAACAACGACAACAACAACAACAACGACGACGACGACAACAGCTGTTGCTATCTGCGATTCGGTGTTGCTCACACATTTTCCTGATGAGCTTTCGCGTAAACAGCTCCAATAAAATATTGCTAAACATTTTTCACACAACATTTTGCAATTTAGCTTCAGTTCCACCAAATGGATTCGTCGGCAGGCGGTAAACATGGGCTCGCTTAAGCGATTACCGATTATTCGCAGGCTTTTCGATAACCGATTACTTTGAAGTAACGATATTAATGAAAATTTGCAATGGGTATTTGGAAGTGTTGAGTTTGTTTATCGAGGAGAGGGAGGGAGACGGAGAGGTCAGGATAATATGAAGATATTTAGAAAGAAGAATTAGGATATGTCAGTTATGATTTCTTTTAAAAATCATTTTCTAGAAATATTGAATGAATGATAAAGTTAGTTGGATAGTAAATAATAAAAAAAAGATTTGTGAGGAAAAGTGTTGAGAAACCGCTGAGAAACAGGGAATAAGAGAAAGAATACAGCACAAGAGCTTGGTAGATAATGCAAAAGGCCAAATTTTCAAATTTATAAGTTATCATGGGAGATTGGGAGGGAGAGAGAGAGATAGTGAGATAAAAAGAGTGTGATAGAAATTGCGAATAAGTTTACAAACCAAATAAAGTTCTCATTGGAGGAAATCAAAGTTCATGGAGATTACAAATATGTTGTAGTTTTTGTGTATAAAAACAGTGTTCTAAAATACGTTAAAATATATGTGATCGCTTAATAATAAGCAGAGGAGAGGACCTGATGTAATTCCAAGCTACTTTTCGTTCAATGCGCGTATGTAAAAACCCTCCTTATTGGGCTTGGGCCTTCTCTTACTTGAGTACTTGAGTACTTGAGTACTTGGGAATTGTTTTGGGGGTTTTCTTGCGGGCAGTGTTGGAAAATGCTTCAAGACTACTTCGAACTTATTAACAATAACAGCCATGGGTAATCCATAGACTTGAGAGTCTTCTACACCTGCTGTGGCTACATTAGACCGGGCTTATGGCTAGCTCTTCTTCTTGAATTAATTATGCTTCCATTTGAATGTTGTTGTGAAGCACTTAATTAAATTTGGACCCTTTTAAATGTTGTTTATTAAATTGCGTTCGGCACGGGCGTAAGTTTTACAATTTCTTAGCCCCGTAAGCACCAGCCACGCCCCCCTCCCACTCCTGCTCCCAGAGCACCACCCTCACACAACAAATGCGTCGACCTGGCGAATAAATCAAATGCGGCCGGCGTTGATTGCGAATCAATGAACTCGACACCCAGCCAGGCAGCAGCTCCAACTCTCCGACTACGACTGCTGCTCGAGGAGCTGAAAGGAGGCTGCCGCTTCTGTTGCTGCTGCTGCTGCTGTGGCAGTTGCAGCTGTGCTGCTAATTTACTAACGTTAATTAATGGCAAAATCGAAAATGTTCGCTTTGAACTTTGAACCTAGCCGCAGTGCCACAGACGCCACGACATAGCGCCACTTAAAGAGTTAACACCCAGCCACCCCCCCTCCATTTCCTCACCCACGCAGCCACTCAAGATGTGTGCTCGGAGGCGAAGCGCTGTGCGCCACCCGCCGAGCCAAGCTGCCGCACAAAGGAAACGGAACACTTTGCCCCGGCAAAGTTGCCGCTCAGCTGCTACTGCTGCTGCTTCCGCTGCTGCTGCGGCGGCTGCGGTCGCCGGGCGAAAGTTGCAAATAGAGTTGAAGCAGCAGCAGCTGGCCGACGGAAAGGCTTTTAGCTTACTTTGGCCAAAGAGAGCCAAGTTATGCCAACGAATTGAACTGCTTAATTTGTGCCGGATCATCATCGCAAGGATATCGCGGATATGATACCAAGCGAATGGCGGCAACGCGGCATCGGGTCGATTGGCACTCAAGGCCCCGGCAAACACATTTGATTTGCCGCCGCGTCTCGCAGCCTAATTTTGCATGCAGCGCACAAAAGCAGCCGCAAGCTCCAAAGTGGAGTTGGCACCAGCACAAAGGCCGGGTGGGGTCGGTCACAGTCACAGTCACAGTCTCACAGTCTCACAGTCACGCAGACGATTGATTTGGTAACGGGCCATTGTCATGCCGTGTACAATCGCGGCACAGACTTTAACCGGGCGGAGGCGACACAGCAAAGAACTGGCTTCAACTCAACCCAAGTAAGCACGGCGCGTCCAGCTTTAAGTTAAAGTCGCAGCCCGGCGCCCGAGCAGGGACGCGAACTATGGAAGCAGTGGCTAATGTCTGTGGACTAGCACTAACACGTACGCATATGCTATTGAACACACACACACACACACACAAGCTCGAGCACTCCATGAGAACGAGACACCCAGCGCACACACACACACCTGCCCCACACACACACACACCCGATACACGCAGTGCACTTGGTCGAAAGTTTGGTAGTTTGAACACGAAATATTTTATTATTATATATAATTTGCCATTATGATGATTATACGTGGGTTGCGGATTTGGATTTGGATTTCGATTACCCTTGCGCATGTCGATTCCAATACGGGTTTTCGGATTCAATGAACGTCGCGCCGTCGCCGCCGACGCTTCGTTGTGCTGCATAGTTTATGGCCTTGACGCAATCAGACACAATCAGAGAGCTGCGCGAGAAGTGACCATTGGTCCGCTTACCAATTCAATCCACAGGGGGGAAAATGGCAGAGAAGAAGAAAAGTCCATGGTTCCATGGTCTCGCACTGCAGTGCATGTAAATCCACATGCCAGCTGCAGTTTAACAAGCAAATAAATTGTTTTTATCATTTATTAAAACTTGTCCATATTTGAGGTGCACAAAGGCGATGTCCAATCCAGTTTTTCTTTTTTACGGTATGCAAACTCAATAAGTCGCAATTATGAACTAATTCGACAAACGTCAGCTCTTCCAGCAGGCATATATCGGGCGTACATCAAATTCATTGCTGAGGCAACCATTTCAGTTCTACACTTGACATTTAACTGGACATAAACCAGGCATTCATCAATGCAATCTTATTACATGTCAAGAAATACAAGAGGTCTATCCATTCATCATCTAGCATACACGACACATGCACTAGACATCAGGCGCTTTAAGCCCCATCTATTTGTTATACATCTCTTTCCCGTATCAATGAGGTATACATAAATTGGTCCCATCGTCCCATCTACGTCCCATCATTCATAATGTATACATATATACATCGTTCAGCCATGCAACAAGCGCATATTATATAATACATCCATCAATCATAGTAAATAAAATTAAGCCCATGCTTCATGAGCATATGTGGGATAAATCTGGCATTCATTCAGAAATCCTTAAGACCTTAATTAGGCATCGATGATAAAGATATCTAACAGGCATCCAGACTTACATCGAGCATCTATCGGGCATCCGTCAGAAATTCTTAAGATTTACAGACATGAATATCATTCTCACATCCAACGGGCATAATTCAGAAATTCTTCTGACTTGCTTGAAGCGTACATCCTGCCTACATTAAGCATTTCTATCGCACTCATTCACATCCTTCAGACTTGCATCAGACGTACATCATACTTTCATTAGGCATCCGTCATGGCTACATTAGGCATCCTTTAGACTTACATCATTATGCGTTTATCAGACTGACATTATGCATCTGTCAGGCATTCATAAGAAATTCTGTAGATTACATCATACATATATAATGCTTACATCATTCATTCATTAGGCTTGCATCAGGCGTATATTCGACGGGCATTCATTACAAATCATATTCCCATTAGGCATCCATTAGACTTGTAGTAGCCGTACATCAGGCACCTATCAAGCATATATCGGAAATCCTTCAGACTTACATCACATCAGACGTACATCAAACCTACAGCATCCATTTGATTTCCAGTCATTCTTCAATCATTCATTTGTCTTCCATCAGTCATACCGTCCGGAGTTTACAAAGCATTGCTCAGTCCCATTCAGCTGTTGGATCATGAGAGACTGTTATGTCGTCAGCCCCTACACCAAAGTTGATTGACGGCAGAATTTGAGGCAATTAGCTGGAATTATCATGGCTGGAATTGTCATCTGATTGTCAGCTCTTTGACATGCACATCATCAGCAATGGAGACGGAATCGCTTCGTGCATAAATTAAGCAGCTTGCAACAGCGAACATTGGACGAGAGGGAGCAGGAGAGAGGGGATGGGTAGGGGAGGGTCGAGACTGGTTGGTAAAAAGCTCAAGTTGCACTTAATTAACTGCAATAAGAAACTGAAATTAAGCCCCAAGCGGAGGGGCGAACTGGGACAAAGCGAACATGATTAACATAATGCAGATGGGGCTGATGATAAAAATGACGATAATGACACTCACGATGATGATGATGATGGAGCTGGGGAAAGTGCAACAAAGGCGAGGCGGTACGTACTGGGCCAAAGTCTCATAATTCGTTTAGCTAATTTTGGCTCGTTAGTTTCGAATGGACGTGAACGTGAACGTGAACGAGTCGAGGTCGAAGGATGCCAGGAAACGATGCAACAATAATTGCGTTAATAATTGCTAATGGCCAATCATTGGCAATGTTGGGCGACAGCGGGCCGGCAACAAATGTTGCCAAGCAGCTGGCAACAAATGTTGCCAGCGCATTGGGCCGCCCAATTGGCAGAGCGGTTCGTGCCGCGTTCGTGTGGCAAGTTCGTTTGCGACTTCGGCGCCGGCTGCGCCTGTGACGTGTGACGGCGGCATGGCTCGTGCGGCAGCGGCAACAGCTGCCACAGCTGCCACACGCTGCTCTGCCACATGCAGCGGCAAGTGGCAAGTGGCAGGTGGCAGGTGATAAACACAGCCTGCAACATCTACTAGCTCCCGCACCGCCCGCTTCACTTACATATTCATATCCAGTTTCAGTGTCAATTGCAGTTTTCAATTTCGTTTGTCAGACCCTTCACCTTCTTTTCCGCACAGCGAAGGTGCCACAAAACGAGCGCCGATAAAAATTTCAAGTATTTCCGGCCGTATCTATGGACGGAGATGAAGAAGAAGAAGCATCAGTGGCAGTGGCAGCAATACAAACGGGCCTCCTTTGCATTCCGCGCATTTCTCGGCACGCAAAGCGCAAAAGCGGGTGGCAGCTATCACAAGAAATAAATGCCAAAAACAAAAAGGGAAAAATCAAAGAAAAGGGAGAAAGAAAAAGAGAAAAGAAGAAGAAAAAAGAAAAAGAACGAGAACGAGAACGAGAACGAGAAGAACAAAAAGAAGAAGAGGTCAAGGAATATATAAGTATAACCCCATGTAAAAAAAAAACAAAATAGAAAAGTTCTCTAGTCGAGCACGCCCGACTCGCAGATACCCTAAATTCAACCAAGAACTTCCGTTACATTCGCACTTCTTTTTACATACACACACACACACACATACTCAAAAACACCCGCTGTGCTTCTTCTTTCGGTCTTGAAGTCTGTTGAGATTGGTCAGAAAGAAGCTTTGTTTTCATTTTGTCTGGAATAGGGTAGTGTATATTCTTACATGCCAAGTTTGGTGTATCTTCTCTCTTCGAGAGAAAAAAACAATGTCTAAAAATGGATAGCTTTCAATATTACGCAAATGCAAGGTAGTTAAAAAATGTGATACTCTTTTTGCATATGGTGCATACGAGGTGGGTCGTCTCTTCACATAGATCGACTCAGTTGGTCGTGCGGACTGAGAATATTTATATATTTGATAAGCTCGAAGATGCTTTCTTCTGTCACATACACTTGCATTATAATTATAACCCCTATATTGATTTTCTAGAGGTTCAGGTCCTAAAAACCAAACGAAATGCAAGAAACAAGAATGCCACGTCGAAGATTAAATACTCTCTTTGGAGAAAGGCTTTTATGCGAAAGTCTAATTCCCGACCGACTGTTAATATAGATGATCTATTCCGATGTTGATCAGATTTTGTTTATCATGAAAATTAATAAATGAAAATATCTCTCCTTGTGAAAACCCATTTTCCGATCGATTCTTTCTTTTGTGATTTGTAATATAATACTGCGATCTTGACAAGATTTGGCTCACATATAAATAGCATAGTTTAAATAAGTAGTAAATGCCGGGGTTCGCCAAAATATTTCAATAAGCAAAATAGTTGTCCGTCTGCATTAAGACAAATCAAGTTTCTTGATGATAGCTTAAAAATAAAAAAAAAACAGGAGTAAAGAAAATAGAATACCCTTTAAGGGCATAAAACAGAAACGGGCTCAAAGTGAGCTCTACTTTATGTTCCACCCGGAGAGCACCTGTGGAAGAGGCAAGGGTTGGTGGGTTAGTGGCGGGGCTGGCGGTGCCACCTGCAGTCACGCCTACCTGTGGCTCAGCTTGGGGCTGCTTCTCGCGGCTTGCTTCAAGTGAGCTGCAACAAGGATCGGAATTTTTATATTGAACTTCCACAAGAGCTCCTTTTAGTGTATTTGCAAGGTCCTGGCATTGAAATTTCACAGAACTAAAACAAATCAAAACTTAAATATTTTTCCACATTTTCCGTTCTCCAAATGTGCTCTATTCACGAGCTTCGCACAGACTAAAGTGAGCTTTTGTTATATATCTGCTCCACGCATCAAAAAGCTGAATTTTTTGGCAAAGCAAACTCTGTTTGAGAAAACACAACATTTACTCGCCCAAATGCGTTAAAATATACCAGAAATTGATAAAAATCAAAACATAGTAAGCCATTTCAGAATCTGAGTCTAATATCTTGTTGACTTACAGTAAGAGCTGGGAATCTTACTTAAAGCTTTTTATAAATTAAAATAAGAGAATTGCTAATTCTTTCTGCAAGGCTGGAAAATGGGTTGAAACATTACTTTCTTCTCATCATTTAAACAAAATTAAACCCATTTCATAAAAATATTTTGGAATGTAGCGTGTGTTACACTTTGCAAGCAACTAACTCTTCCCTAAATCTAATTAGATATTTATCTATATAATTTATTGAGTCGACATAGTGATGCCAGGAAAATCCATTTGACATTTCTTATACATACATCCATATCTACATATATATACATATATACATTCCATATCAAGGAAAATATAAATTTTCCAATCTATACGATAGCTATTATAAGACAAATATAATATTCGCATTAATACTATCTAGAAAAGGATTCAGTATTCGGCAATGAGCTTGTAGATACGTAAACAAATGCTAAAATGAAGAGGCGCTTAAAATTCCTAAATACTTCTAACACAGTGTTGCATATCGATTTCTTATATACAAAAAATAGTGTTGCGCAGCAAAGTGAAACGATGTGGAAGTGCAACAAGCAAACGATTTGGTTTCACAGAGATCCTTAAAAAGAATTAAAATTAATTTTGACTTCAGTTACGTCAAATTTAATATATTTTTTTGGGTGAACAAAAGACATTTTTTAATCTTAAATTAAATTCAAGAAAAATTAAAACAAATACAAAAAAATTGCAAATATATTTGTGAATGGGACATTAAGTGAATGCACTCGAACCATTTATTTTTAGGGACTAGCTAATCAAATCAAAAGAATCGCAGTCGTAAGCAGGCATTATAGAGCTAAGCACCGAGAGAGAGAGAGAGAGAGAGAGAGAGAAGGAGAGAGAGTGAGAGGGACAGCAAGTGAAGGCCACTTTAGCAATTTAAACTGAAAGTAATTCCACTAAGATGTTTCAACAAATTCAAATACAAATGACAGCAGACGAGCGGGACAGGGCAGCCGGAAAGGATGCAGGGCTGGCGCAAGGATACGGATATGCTTGCGACTGGCAACTGGCAACTGGCAACTGGTTAGCAGGACGCCAGGATGCGGGCAGGTGAACCGAGACAAAAGCCTCGCGCAGCCCAAACGGAGGCGCCGCGCCTTGTTTGCCCCATCGTCTGAGCAAGCAGAGCAAAATTTGAAAGTGAAATCAAACAATGCGAAAATAACTTGAAAACAATGTCAGGTTTATACGGATATATATGTATATACGTATATATATATTCTTGATATCACCAAAGCAAAATTGTTGCACCACAAGAAACAAGGCAAAAAGTTTTTGTTTTTCTTTTAAATATCTTAAGCAACTCATCTGCGATATTTACTTCGGAACTTACGATTTTCTTGAATTCGTTGCAAATATTATTTAAGGAACATTTTATTGCCAACGAACTCAATTTTCAGCTTAATTACTATTTGCTAGGAGCGTAGCTCGACACATTTTTGCTTAATATTTACTATTTATTACAATATTTAAGCTTTATTTAAATTAATTTGTGTCTCAATTTGAGCTATATCTGTGTTCCTTTCGTGCTATTTGATCCACAAACCTAATGAGCTGTCAAAAAATAAGTTTCTTGGCAACCACAGAAATTGCACCGCAAGCAACGAATGAAAACAGTTGCATTGTGCACTTGCAGAGAATATTCAGATTTTGCCTCGAAAAGGAGACGTAGAAGGAGACCCCGTTAAGTATGCTATATATTCCTAAAACATGTCCGTGTCCAGCGATACCCAAAATTATAGCCTTGTCAAAATCACAATCGCACTCAAAGAACTTAAGTTGGGCTTCCCAGTTGTATCTTATCTTGTTTCTGTGTCCCTGTAGAGCTCTAAGGTATCTGTTCGATAGAAAAATCGATCACAAAACCCTTTTTTATATGGCCAACTTTTTAGTATTTACGAGCTAAAGTAATTCAATAACTTATCTGCAAAGCCGTCCCAAGTCGAGCTACTATATCAAAAGCTATGTGCTGACTCTTCAGTTATCGATAGTATCGATAACAAATCGAAGACTGGCCATCTCCATGACAGAAATATGCAGAAGATTTGCATTCATCGTTATTTTTATTAATTTAATATTGAACATTTTGAAAATACTTTTAATTACCAACTACCAAAAGATTAAAATATATATTTACCATATGTTTGACTTGTAGCTAAGCTCAGGCTCTGCGCGGCTGCAATTTCGCTGAGTGTAGACGCATTTTGAATTTGTTTTGACAGCAGCCAAAAGGCGGTCCAAGCCGTAACCTCCACCTGTCGTTGGCCTGGTTTGGCTGCTGTTGCTGCAACCGCAACAGTTGCGGTGACACTTTTGTCGCTTTGAAGCAAAGGCAAAGGACACTTGAGTCAAGTGCAGCCAGCGGGCGACCTCGAGCAGCCGCGGGCAACAGTTGCGGGATGCAAAGTTGCAGCTGGCAGAGGGGAGGGGAGGGGAGGGGCCAAACGCAAAGGTTGATTCCATTCTGCGTTTCATCGCACTGTCAACACGGAGATACATTCATGGCAGGTCGAGTTACGATGCGCGGGGCGAGGGAGGGGCCGCGGGGTGGCAGGGTGGTGGGTTTTGTAAAGCTGATGATATGCTACCAGACCGACCGACCGACCGACCGCCCGCCAGCCTGTCCTTGCCAGGCAAAAGTTAACTTAAGCAGCTGCCAAGTGACTTGAAAGTACTTGAGCGCATCCTTAAGCAGGATATCAACTGGCAAAAGCGTTGAAAGGAGCAACAGACACCGACTTGTTGTCTATCTGCCTGTCTATCTGCCTGCCTGTCTGTCTGTCTCTCTGTCTGTCTGTCTGTCTGTCTGGCTATGTGAGTTGCATGAATGTGCGTGCAACAACAACGTGCCGCTGGAGCGGGCGCTGAGGCAGCGGCTGAGCTGGAAGCAGGCAACACAAAACGCCGCAAATCTCAGCCAATGTCAAAGAACCAAACACGCACACACACGCACACGCACACACACGCACACACAATGAGAATGTGTCCGCATTCTGGACGCAAGTACTCACCCATTCCCTGCCACGCCCGCCCACACCACCGAGCCCTGAGTTGATTCGCGACCGCGTTGGCAGCACGTTGTGGCCTTTTATTAGATACGTGCTGTATCTCTGTTTACCAAGTTTGATGGTGTTAATGCCTTTTGTTCTTGTTGCGCTGCCCCGATATACATCTATGTCAACCAGACGACACTCTGCCACATGCTACATGCCACATGCCCGTTGCCTGTTCCCATATTCCTGTTGCCTTTGGGCTTTAACTTGGGGCATGCCTTGAAAAGTGCAGCGTATGTGCTTTTGTTACCCTGCGGGGGGGGGGGGTGGCGGGTGTCTGGTGGGCGTGGCAACCTTGACTAGCTGCCTGGCTAGAGTCAGGCCCACAGCTTAACAGCTTTACAGCTTTAATGCTGGCCCCGTTTATATGGCTGCTCCAAAGTGCCCCCAAACTGAAATTTATATAAAAAATCTAATTAAAATCTAAAATTGTCCGATTTCCTAATGGCCACAGCAACAACAACAACAACAACAGCTGCAACAAGCCAAACTCTCATCGAGCTAGAGTATCCACAAATGCGACAACAACATCAACAACAACAACAAAAACTGCGGCAACAACTCGCGCCGCGCATTAAAAATGCAACAAGAATTGTGTTTGGTTCCAATTGGAGGTCATGAGAGGGCCAGACAGGGGCGTAGAGCAGCAATTGAAGAAAAGGGGTTTCATTTAAGAAATAATTGAAAAAGCATAAAGAAAAGAAGAGTTTAAAGAACAATTCTTGGCATAGTTTTTTCATTCGCAAAAAACAGAAAACTCATTTTTCAATTGATTCTTTTAATAGCTCTATAGATCGGAAATCGATAAGTTGTGGCTCATATCTTCAGAGTCTGACAGAATTCGTGGCGAATTTTGTGCAGATATCTTGAAAAATAGAAAAGGACTTTTATACAAAAACCAAAGGTTGCCCTGGGTCCCATAAGTGTTTGTCAATGTGCTAATTTATTGCTCTTAAATAAAACCACAAAGTCTTATAGGCCCCCGTGAGTAAGTACGTAGACTACGCCCATGATCGCTTACCGCAAGGACATTACAGTACAGAACCCGACTCAATTCAATTCAACTCAAACCATGAACCGGCTGCTTTTGGTTGCTGTTATACCCTGTATTGTAGTTATGCAAATGTATTTAACTGCAGAGTACGACCGAATAAGATATGTATATATATATATTATATCTTAGCCCGAGTCCGTACATTCATCCCAACAGATATAAGAGCCATATGCGTCCAGAGCCAGATACTTCAAATTGGAAAAGTCATGTCGCTTTTCTCATTTCCTTTTCGATAAAACCTCCCATTTCCGCACATTCGATACATATCGATTTTCAGCCTGGATTTTTCTTAAGGGGTGCATCTCAATTAAAATCAAGAATAACGTCAAATTTGTGGCACATAGGTTTTGGTATGGTATATACAAATTAATTGTAAATCATTTTTCTTATATAAAACAAAAAACAGCAATATAAAGTAAGTTAAATCTTGCCTTTTGCTAGCATATTCAATACATCAAAACAGAATTCCAAATGTTTGGAAAGATTTCCTGTTATTTACCAGGCTCCTGGGTCTGTATAATAGATCCGCCCTCTTTAAGTAGTTTATTGTAGTATTGAAGTAGCAAACAATTAAGGCACAAAATCAACTCTCCTTAATTCGAAGAAATACTCTTGTACGATCGCCTTTAATTTTTATCGATATATCGATACATCGAGTACTTTACAAAAGTTCTTAAATGATTATCGATTGCATGCACATATCGCAATAAACTATTCATATTTAACAGAGGTACTTATTTAACTTGTTGAATATATTTATAGCGTGTCGATTAATGTCATTTATATTCTTATATCAAACATAACTCAATTTGTACTATTAGAAGGTTATTTATATGATAATATAATATTTATTCATCAACTTGAGGCACACCTGACACGTTTATTGCTGAGTATTCCATCCAGACAAATGTCAGAGAAAATAAAAGAGAAAGAATTTAATTTTAATTTTTGGTCGCCGGCTACAGGGCATCCACTTAGTCGGTCATGCCCGCTCAGAGATGTTGTTGTTGCTGCAGCAGCAATCGCCCGAACCGGAAATGCGCAAAACTAACGGCAAATGGCAGCAGCAAGAGGAAGAGCCAGCATCTGCACTTCGAATGGGGCGACACATCGAGAAAGTTGCCACAGCCATCGGCTGAATGGGAAAGGGGCACTAGGAGGGGGGAGGGGGGACGGGGTGCGGCTATTGCCCATATAAACTGCAAATAAGGCTAAATGTCATGGTTATGTTTACATGCGGTGCAAATGCAACGGAAATGGCAGTTAAAACTTTTTGCGGACGCGCAATTAAAGCAAATTAATGCAAAATGCATGAGATCCGTGGTTGCCAAGGGGGGTGGGCGATAGTGGAGGGGGGGGATGGGGTGGGTTAGCTTGCTGTTGATGCTGATTTGGCTGGACAGCAGCAGCAGCAGCAGTGGAGGCGGCGGCGGCAGCCGCGTTGCATGTGGCAGCAATCAGCAAAGCTGTAAATTATCAAACACGAAACGAATCATGCGGCATGTGGCAACATTTTGGGGCAAGGGGCAGCGGGCGCAGCGAGTAGCCTACGCTCGAGCAGCAGAAGCCAAATGCAGCATGAGGCAAGCTGCATAAATGCATGAATATAAAGAGTTGCAAGTGCCAGCAGCTGACCGGGCAGCTATAAGTAGCCAGAGTTGCATTGCCACACACACACACACAGACACAGACACAGACAAACACAGGCTACATGCCACAAACAGTTGCAGATGAAATCGAAATTGGAAGCACGTCAATAAGCTGACGCACAATGTCAGCGAGTGAGACTGCAAAGTGGTCGCTGCGAGGGAGGTCAAATTGGGAGCACTCGCACATGCAACATGCTGTGGTCGTGGCATGTGGCACGTGGCACGCACATTGAACGCATTAAACGTATCGGCGGAAAGGGGCCAGGGGCCCAAAAGCGGAAGTGGCAAAGTGCCAGACCTCGACCTGAGAGAGAGGCCGAGAGCGAAGAAGAGGGAGAGGGAAAGCGCTTACAACAGCGGGTGAGCAGGAGCTGTAAGAAGGGGGACGAGGAGCCGCCAAAGCCTTGGGGCATGTCTTGAACAGGGCTTTGTCTGCGGCTCTATCGACTTAATTGCTATTCTAAACATGTTGCACTTCATTGTTGCCACACGATGCCAGCGCCTGGGCCACAGCCAGCATTTAAGGGGCGACACAGCCACGCCTACACACCCACACACACACACACACACACACTCAGAGAATTCTAGTCGAACGCCTTGTCACGTTGCGGTAATTAAATTATGTGCAGCTGCGGGAGGTTCCGACAACAGCCCAAGTGCGCTGCTCACTTCAGGGGCTACGTGAAGGGGGCGAGGGGGGGCGAGGGGGGGGCGCTGGATGGGGATCGGTGCGTAAGTTTGGGGCACTTGCACATACCAAGAGGACTCCAAGACATTGCGGCAAATTAAGTTTGTCTCCAGTGTGCGAGGCATTGAAGGACCAAATGCGCACTAATTTCAGGGACTGGCTCGCAACCTGAACCCAACCACGACTCGACTCGACTCGACTCGAGACCAGGTTGGGCAGACCCCGAGTCTGGCAGGAAAATTTGCAATTTGTGCTCTGCCTCTTCTAGCAGCAGCTGCCATAACTGTTTGGGAATTTCAAGCGAAAATTATTTAAGCTATGCTTGTAGCTTGTGGTCTGGCCAGTCGCTGGGTGCATGTTTCGGCACTTTCATTTCATTTGCAGCTCAACCGATGCCTGTCCTCCATGTTCACTTTTTGCTCTGCCAGCGCTTTCATAAACCATAATCCATGCGCTCGCTTGTGTGTGAACTTGCAAGCATTTGCTTAGGGCACAGGACAATTGGTGCATTTATTTATTTATTATTCTGACAAGACTCTTGTGTGGCTGTCCTCCATGTTCACTTTGCTGGCATGTGGGCACGGCCAATTCTCTTTAAACTCTTTTTCCTCAATCCCAATTTTGTCTACTTCTCTTTGACATATTTTTATAGCGGGATTCTCCTCCGAGCAGGACACAAAATGCTTTCTTCGCATTTCCGTGTATATCTTTATTTGCTGTCCTCCTGGTTCAGTTTTGTACTTATGTTTAATTAATATTTCTCTTGCTATTTTTACTGAATTCTTCCACTGTTTTCTTCTATGCCCCCTTCTAGCATATGATATTTAAATATAATACTCGATGTTCAATTCATTTCTGATTTCCAACTAAGTTTTCCAACTCATCTTGAAAGTATTTTATATATAATCACATTGAAAGATTCAGGCTCTGGCTAATGCTTTTCATGGCAAACAAAATGTGTGTCATCCATGTTAACTGTTCAATATTAACGACTGTTCATCCATTTATAAATATATATATAAGCTATGTTTTTATGTATACTTAACCCCATGAATCTCGCTCACTTATCACTTACCTGTTGCTTCTTCTACTCTTAAATATCACAGCTGTCCTCCAAGTTCACTTTTCTATTCACAAAGCATGATAAAAATATATATATTTATATATATATACATAACCTATATAGGACATGCTAATTTGTATATTTAACCTCTTAAATCTCTTACCTGCTGCTTCCTCTTCGCTTTCATGCCAGTCATTTCAGTTTGTCATTTGAAATTCATTTGTTGCACCCCTGGCTACATGTTGCAGGCGAAGACCTGCTGCTGGAGGCTGGTCAACAATCAGAAAGGCAAACTTCTGCAGCCGTTCGTCCAGCTGGTTGTCCACTTATTATCCTGGCTCATTGTTTGACTCTTTGGTCTTTGGTCTTTGCCTTTGCCACAACAATTGCAAATACGAGTACTTAATATTTATTTATTTGCCATTTGTTTTGCACTTGGCCCGGCCCCAGCCCCAGCCCCAGCCCCGCCCCTGCTCTTGCCACCTGCCACCTGGCACCGGCCTTTTCTGCCCTCTTTGTTGCAACAGTTTGTCTGGCTTGCAAACTCATGTGTTGCAGCCTTTTTTATCAGTTGGCCGAGCCCTCGAGCCCTGTGCACTCCAGAAGGACACGCTTGGCCAATTTGCAGTCCTTTTAATTAGTTTGTGCACAGGCCACAAAACTCTCGACTGCATAAATAAATAAATTTATAAATTGTTAAACAAATACGCATATCAACCAAAGAATTCAATTATGCATACCTAATTGCATTTGCCACACCTCGCACACTCCGCTCTCTGCCACTTGCCATGAATTCTACTTCTTCTTCTTATTCATGGTCTTTCGGGATTCACCTTCAAACCAGTTCTGAAAACTAAACTCGGTTGTGGCAGTAGAAACAGAAAAGCTTTAAGCGGACTGCTAATCACTAATAATGCTACAAAAGAGTTTTCCAGACCGAATGATTGACTGACTGACTAACTGACTGACTGATTGACTGATTGCCTTATTGATGATCAATCTACATTCCAAACAGTTAACGGTTCTTGCAACATTCCACCCGCAAAAGTGGAAAAATGGCGGAAAACGATTTAGTGAAACCTTTTTTTACCAACCGTTTCGCCTCCAATTTATTTGCAAAGATCCGAGTTTAAATAGATTTGAGTTGTGTTTCACGCTTTTCGCGAAATCCATTCTGCTTGGTGAAAATGCGGCTTAAAGGTTTGCTGGATGAATTTCGGGTTCTGCTAATGAGCATTTCCAAGGCTATTTATAAAAATTCGTCTGTCACCCGTTTCACGCCTTTCGCAAAACTTTCACCTTCTGAATGGAAAAAGGAACTAATAAAAATGGTTAATATGAGATCCGATGTCATTTCTTAAACTTATTTATTTTTTCCATTTCCAACTATTCTGTTGTCAAAGATATCTCTCTCCGGCAAGGCAAGAACTTGCATAAAAATTGCCCATATTTGTCCTTAGCTGGCCTCAGTTGTCGATATGTTCTCCGGCTGAATTATGTTTAATAGATTGTAGAATGAAATGAAACTGATTTTAAAATGTTTTCGGTTAGTTTTTTATGTCCAATTTCGTGCAGTCAATGTGACAGTTGTTATAGGTTCTTGATGCTGCTCGCGGCACTTTCCTATAATGCGTTCAGTTTTATTACATATTGTGAGTTTATTGTGAACTACACAAACACACTCAATCATGACCACACAAACACACACACATAAGCACCATGGCAATTTTTGTTAAAAATATATCAAATGAAACTATTTGAAGCGAAACAAAACCAAAGTTGGCATACACTTGCGTTCAAGGCATGGTATTAAAGTAATACTCTAGTAGCTGAAAATAGAGTAAGTAGTAGAAAATCAATTAGATGTAACATAAGTTAATCCTAACTTAACTTAACTGAATATATTTTGTCTTTTGTCACCTTAAAAATCTTCTAAATATTGCTTTCTTTTCTAAATACTTTCTTGAGCTTCTCACTCTTCTCAGTGCTGCTCTCTTTTGTAGACACAACAAAAACTGATTCCGAATAGTTAGCCTTTGTAGAGGTTTTTGTGGATAACATGCTCAGAGCTTCTTCCTTTTACTTCTTTTTAACAAAATCGCATTAGATAAGTGCAACATGCAAGTTTCTTTCTTTACATGCCACAAATACAATAAAAATTGTTTTTTATTTTTAAAGCTTCCACTGAAGACTTTAATCGTAAACAACTTTTCTTCCGTGTATTAGAGAACGTATAAGGTTTCGTCTTTTTAAGATTTCTTCCTGTTCTCAACTGCTTTAATGAATACCCACTCAAGTTTCTTACTTTTCTCAGATGTGGCAGTATTTCGGCTAGTTAAAAATTGTATACAGGCCACGCAGAGTTAGGGTATTTTGCAGATGGTGAGAAACGGCAACGTGCGGGACGAAAGCAAAATACCCCAGAGCCCAATAAGGGATGATGGGAATTTTGCTAAGAATTTTTCATTTCCTTTTACTCAGCGTGTGTGTCAAGTGGGAATGGTGGGAGGGGCCATGGATGTTATTGCTGCTCCAACGTGCCTGTCCCCAACCCCCCATCCCCCATCCCCCATCCCAACCCCTACGCAAGACAATTCCAATGCTGATGCTGTCCTATTCAGACACAAACACAAACACACACACCACACACACACACGCGTACAGTTTACAACAATTCTATTCAGAGCATTCAATATATCTCTCTGGCATTGCTTAGTAGCATTCGTATATCATTTGGTATATTTGGTATATTGTCATATGTGGCAGCCAATGAAGTGTCCACCAATGGACCGAGCTGTTAGGTACTTCAAATATGGGGGCGGATATTGCCAGCCACTTTCCGTTGCACAAATCAAATGCGAATCGCTGGCCGAAGCTAATAAGGGCAGCTCTGAGCACTTCTAGGGAGCGCATAATGTTCAAATTCTGATATTGTTTTATTGATTAAAGAAATATATATATGTAAATGATGCTGTAAGCTTAGCTTTTGCCTGAGCAGATATCTGTTATTATCAAATGTTAAGCTCTCTATAGCCAGACTTTTAACCCACAACTTGGTTCTAACCCACAACTTGTAGGTCTAAATTTTAACTCTCGACTTGAGTTTCTGTCATTATCAGAACATAAACGTATTTTAATCTCCTTCAATATCCATGTGGTTTTCACTAAAGTTAGCAGCCCCAAATAGCCCACTTTTCCCAACTTTTTTGGTTTAATATAATTATTATTTCGAACTTCATTTGGTTACGCTTTCTTCTTCTTCTGCTCTCCTTTTTTTTTGCCATAAACTTTGATTGTCAAATGACAACTTTAAAATGGTTTTCGCACTCCATTCCCTCTAACCGCCCCTCCACGCCCCCCTCGCCCTTTCTCATGACCCGCACCCCTGACCCTGACCGCTGGCTCGACTCGCAGCATTTCCACTTGGCTGTCATGTACAATAAATGAAATCAAAAAGGCAAAACCGATTACAAAACTTGTCAAAGTTGTTTGCTTGGCCGACAATCTACTGATAATTACTATCTGGGGAGCACTAACTTATAGCCGAAAGTCTTTGCCCCCCTCCCTCCCCTCCTCTCCCTACCTAACAGGCTGCTCCCCCGTTCCAGCCTTTGCATCGCTTGGCGTTCAACTTGTGGATACTTTGCGGCGTCTTGAACTTTGCTCAGCTTCTATTTTTTGTCTACCCTAGCAAAAGGTTACTCTGTTTCGCTTATGAAGAATGTAACATTTTCTAAACGACATTTCGTTGTTCATAAAAGAGATCTATGCATCTAACTTCCCAGGTGAACTGAGCTCTTCGTAACGCTATGCTGCACATACTCGCAATCGATTCAATTGCAACAACCTATCCTATAATAAAGATCTCTTCGTCTATCTGAACTGAACTCTTTCTGAAGATATCAAGCTGCAACTTTTTGCAAATGTGTCTCCTTGTGCGAGCCAGTGATGAATTTCGAGTCGGTTAAATTGCATCCTTATAAGAGTTATCCAACAACTTTTCTTTCAGCAAATCCCAATGCTGCCAGCTTCTCTGCGAACTCAGAGCATCGTGAAGCTAACTGGCCAACATTTAATATATGTACGTGCTTCTCTTTATACCTTTGAGTAGACTGAATTGCATGGCTATATTATTTGATATAAGCGTGAAATATAGTATGGCTTCTGCACCTATGAGAACGAAAGAGTTCTTCAAGCTTCGTTTAAAAAACTTGGCACAGATGCTGCTGCAAAAGACTACATGCATATTAATATACGTTGTTTCCTTTCTTTTTAATATCTTTATTTCACAACTTTCACTATTTTTACTCTTAAGATCCACTCCGTTCAACCGCTCAAACATGAAGCATGTATCAATGCTGTCTTCTTTCCAATTTTGATATTTCGATACATACATCGCCTTATTCTATATCGATTCATACATCGCTTAAATCTAATATTTAAGTATGTATAACGATCTTTACAGTAGGGACTTAGTTTAATATCTGGAGACATTAGCTTTTATTCGCTTGATCAATTTAGTTACGTATTGGTTCAATGGTAAATTTGCGTTCTCCACTCCAGCAGCTCGAACCCAACTCTCTTATTATCTCCTGAACGTATGCTTCTGTTATCCTGCCCACTGTTACATAATAGACGACTAACATTTTATCGACTGCAACAGGCTCTTATCGATATCTCCAGCTGGCAGAGTTGCCAGGCGTACATATATATATTTGTTGTCCAAGAGTATTTTATGATTTATCAACGCTCATTTTTTGAGTGTTTTTTGTTTGATTAAATTCAAAAACAATTTTATTTGATTGTTTGAATTAGGAGAACTTGCAGCAAATTAGAATCAACTCTGAATATAGAGTCTCTACAAGTCACATTATTTGTTAGCAACTGTTTTTCCTAGCAGGGGCAGGGTCTTGTGATAGGAGGGGGGAGTAGCTGGCAATCAGCGAATCGAAATCGGAAAGGCAAAACGTGTGTCAGCAGAAAACGCTGAAACTGAGCTCAGGACGCGCGCAACACGATGCCTGACAAAAAAAAAAAAAACTTGCAAGTTGGCAGTCTTGCCACGCCCACATTTACTGCAGACAACTTCGAGCTGTACTATATATATATATATTCTATATATATAGATAAATAGAAATATATTTTTGTTGTTCTTTGAGTGTGTTCTGTGGAAATTATTTAACTTTTCATAACTCATCTAACTAATATTGCAATTTAGGGCCAAATATTTGTTGACAACACGCACACACTCACACACTCACACACACGCGTACACATGGCTGTATAAGAGAGGGGGCT
This sequence comes from Drosophila lacicola, assembly GCA_035045355.1. Taxonomy (NCBI): domain Eukaryota; kingdom Metazoa; phylum Arthropoda; class Insecta; order Diptera; family Drosophilidae; genus Drosophila; species Drosophila lacicola. Next base: position 6,825,349 of record JAWNPB010000148.1, on the reverse strand, counting down.
TGGGTAAGAAGAGGCGTGGCACATGTGACAACACTGTTGACTTGTTTCAAAAAAGTCTCGCTCGAATATTACTTCTTGACTGTTGCAAGCGTTTGCTCTCATGGCAACTGCGGGTCAGGCAGAGTGGAGAGGGGGGCTCATAAAGACCAAGGGGGGGAAGGATTGGGGGGGGGGGTTGTATGTGTAGCTGTATTTGGTTGCACTTGCAGCGCAGCGCGCATTGCAACTGCGCACTAATTAAATATGATAAATATGAGACGAGCAACTTTTGCGGCGCGTGTCAACAGCTGAGATGCGGGATTTATCAGTGGCAACACCAACCCCCCTCCCTCACTCCTACCGCCTCCACTGTCAGAGCTTATAAAGTTGCATGTTTGCGTCTTAAGCTGCAACAGAATTTGGGGAGCAACTTGAGAAATCTAACAAATTAGCAGCTCCCAAGCGATTCGACTTCAGTCTTAACAGCTAATTAGTCTGGAGTTAAAAGAGAGAGAGAGAGAGCGGGAAAGAGATCGAGAGAGAGAGAGAAATGGAGGGAGAATGCTAACTTTAATGAAAATATCTGGGAAAACAAAATATTTTGCCATACAAGAACCTACTTTTCGACCGATTCTTCCTATATATGTATGTACCTATATAATATAGTAGTGCGAAATTGATAAGATTTGGCTCATACAAACGCAGGACAGTTTATCTAATAAATGACATTTCATTAGCTTTGACTTTTAACGTTTGTTACAGTTCCTAGAATAGAAAAGAATTACTTGCAATGTAAAAGAGTTGACCCAAGCCCGGAGGACAATTTTCTGCTGGCAATGTGAAAAAAAAAATGTATATAGGAAAATTATTTCAAAAGGATATTTGTGTCTGTAGGATTAGAGCACATCTTCAAGACATCAACAAGAAGAAAATATATAAAGATTGAGACAATTTCATGAAGTGCGTAAAATCATTGATGGAAAAAGTTTGGATAAAATTAAATTGCAATATTGCTCAATACATTTATTTGGGAAAAGTTTTATTGAGTGAGCGAATTCCAGAATATAATTAATGGTGCCCTATTTTCTGAGGTAAAAGTACAAGAAGATTCGTTATATATTGAACGAAGTCCATCTTTTGGGCTCAGTACTAACAAGAAAAAAAAATGCGCTCTTATAGGGAAAATTTTGTTCGCCAGAAACCAATCCACGTGGTCGTAAATATACATATATAGACTTAGTCTCCTCGATTGCTTTAGCAGTCAGATTCACAGAAACTCTCGCCTTTATTCATGAATAAGAGCTCATGTCAGACTATACCGATAACAGCCTGCACCGATAACAGCCTGCACCGATAACAGCCTGTACCGATAACAGCCTCCACCGATAACAGCCTGTACCGATAACAGCCTGCACCGATAACAGCCTGTACTGATAACAGCCTCCACCGATAACAGACCCTAATACAAAAGCGAGGCAACAGCCTCAATTGCTTATTAGCAGAGCTTACATATAGATGGACACCTTGGAGGGCAACAAGCGAACGGCTATTGGATGGGACAATAAAAGCCAAATGTGAAATCAAAAACTGCTGCACACAATTAGCAAAAGTCAGGCGAAGGACAATGACAAGGACAGGGTCAGGGACAAGGACACGAGACATGAAGGTGGCTGCAAAAATCAGAATGTGGGTCCCAGGTTGCCGCCGCCGCCGCCGCAAATGACAAATGTTTGCAGTTGTTGTTGTTGTTGTTGTTGTTGTTGCTGGCGACAGTTTTGGGCCTCGTCCATCTGCCACTCGGGCCGACAAGGCTCGAGAGCTGTTGAGCTGCTGCCACAAGCGGCAAGTTTTTCGATTATGCGCTCGTAAAAGTTGGATCGTTTGTTGCTTTTGTTGCGCTCACGCAGCAGGCACAAACATCCTTTGTCCACACAAAAACAAAAGCCACATGTTCCCCCCAACCCAGACTCCGACCCAGGCCAGTGGCTGTTTGGGGCGGGGCCAAGTTATGTCAATGTCATAAACAAGTAATAAAACAAAATGTACAAAAAGCTGAAAGCGCGTCGCGCTCTGATTACCATGATCATCAAAATCATCATCAAAATCATCCGCTACCCTGCCATAAGCTTGCCCCAACCCAGGCAACAGACGCGTTGCCCCAACTGATTCCTTAACTGCCTTTGTTGTCTGTCTCTATGCCTGTAGGCCCTTAGACTTGAGTCCAGGGCTGGTTCCAGCAAACATTTTGCCAAAGATATTGACGAGTTGTTGCTCTAAGTAGATTCTTTCCTGACTGATCACGTTAAAGTGACTGTCAACTTTGACAGCGACAAGCATCAAACTGGCCTAGAGCTCATGTCAGTCGAAGCAGTAACACGCATCGAGAACTAACTCCAGTAAAACTTTAGTTTACATAACAGGACTTTCTATATCCCTGATCCAGAGAGTCAGGCAAAAAGTAGTTGTATAACCTGAACCCATTAAAAGTGGATAAAAAGGGTATATTAGTTTTGTGCAAATGTGTGTAACAGGCAGAAGAAAGCATCTACGAACCCATTAAGCATAAATACTATAAATAATATTATTGATCAGCATCAAAAACCGAGTCGATCTAGCCATGTCCGTCTGTCTGTCAGCCTTTGATCATCGATAACTTGTCCCGTTTCCAAGCAATCGATAAAAATCGTTATCGAAATTTTGTAGCTTCTAGAATAGTATATATGTATATCAAGTATCTTTCGTTTTGTGGCTAAATTTATTTTTGTTAATGCTAAAATACCCCATTACATATTGAATAGGTAAACATAATTGTTAAGAGCGAGCTGCATTTGGTGTTAGTAGAACAAGGTGCGGGGTATCCCCTAGTCGAGCACTGCCGACTAGAGCACTCTTATGTGTCTTATGCAGATTTAATGGCAAGCAGGCGAGATTATGATGGTAAAAGACATATGAGAAGCTATATCCAAGTTTTCTCCCTCTAACTTTTATAGTCTTTAAGATCGCGTACGAAGCTAACTTTATCAACCAGGCTCTTAATGTTAAAGTAGAATGTTATTTCATATATAAGATGCGTTTTTAATCAGGTGTTTAGCTAGATTAAAAATTAGCATATAACCTTAGACATTAGAGTCCACATAACCTCGCCAGAAATTCGGAAGTCGAATCCGTATTTCTTGCCACGAGCTGTTATGCAATATGCTTGAGCAGGGACTAGACTAGACTAGTTGGTCTCATCGAGTTATAATCCTGTTAAACTTTATTAAATATTGCGATCGCTGGCAGCCAACTTCATGAAGGACCCTCGTCGTGGTTGTTGTCTGTGCGAGGGTCGCGGCCAGAGCAAATTGCTTTGACCCTCAGTTGATGGGGGAGCCAAGACGGGGCCAAGGGCTCTAACGCAATGTGTTTATTGTTGTTCGTCTATTTTTGGCACGTTTTGTTTGTTCGTGCGCCATTTGCCTTGCCGCCAATGGTGTCCATAGTAGACACACACACACACAAACACACACACACAACAGACACATAAACACACACATACGCCTCACGCACAACAGCCAAGGATGAAAATTTATTGTGCGCTTGAGGTTTCATTGCGCTTTTCTTGTGTGTGTGTGTGTTTGTGTGTGTGTGTGTGGGTGTGTGGGGGTGTGTGTGCTTGTATCTTAAGGTGTATGGTGTTTACTTATGCATGCAGACTTTAAAGTCGCAACCCTCATGAGCTCAAACTCAGCTTCAATCCCTGCTCGGACGCCTGCTCCTGTCCCTGCTCTCGTTCCTCCTCTGGCGCCTGATCCTGTCCCTTCTCGGGCGCCCGCTCCTGTCCCTGCTCCCGTTCCTGCTCGGACGCCAGCTACTGCTTCTGTTTCATTTTGTGCTGCAGCCACATGTCTTACGTTGTCGTCTGCCTACACAAACAATTCATTTTTAATGCAAATATTTTTCTTTATTTTTACATTTCGGCCTGAAATCATCTTCTTCAGCAGCGTCGATGCTGTGGCAGGTGCTGACGTTGACGTTGACGTCGACGGCGACGGCGACGGCGACTGCGGACCGGATCAAAGGTTAAAATAAACTGGGACACGTCATGTAAATGTTTACACATCATCACCAACATTCAGCTAAGCAAACATATCGACCTCATCGAGGGCGATGCTACAGCTGCCCTCCTACCCCCCTCCCCCTCCCCAGGCCTTGCTCTGGTTGTATGCGTGTGTTTGGCTTTGGGACAGTGGCATCTGATGGGCAGAGGGAGGGGGTGGGAGGTGGGGGAGGGGGTTGATTTGGGGTTGGGGGCTACATTATTGGCGCATATGTTCAACACAAATTCCACAGATTGATGTTGGAATTTTTTTATTAGCATTTCTATTTGCCCTGTAAGCCAACTCCCAACTTCCCCGCCGCCCGGTTAACCCAGTTTTGGGCCACGCCCATGCGCGACATGGAAAGTCGTTGCGTTCGCCCCTCGCCCTTGTTGCCATTGTTTTTGTGTCCTTTGCCCCCCTTTGTCTGTCATTTTCCAACAAAGGCATTTTTCAATTGTTTTTTTTTTATGTGTGTTTTTTATTTACTTTGATTTTCAGTTCGATGTGTGTGTGTGTGAGTGAGAGTTTATGAGCCTAAAAGCGTAAATCGATTGATTTCATGTTGATTACATTGATTTGTGCTCGTTGTTGTTGCTGATTTATAAGCCGCTTAAAGCTGAGCATTTCCCACAGATTTGCTGGCAACTCGCTTGTTGACTCGGCAACCCTGTAATCCATTTATCAGGTCGATGGGCCACGCAACTCTGATGCCATCACGAGCTCCAACTATTATTTTTGATTGTCTGCTTTTAAAAAGACAATTGTTTGCCCACAAAATCACATAAATACAAATTAAGACTTCACTAACACCCGGATGCAGAATTGCTTAAAAATAATATCATTATTTCAGTTTCCCCAATATATATATATATATAACTTTTAACTTTTTCAAAATTCAACGAGGTGCGCAACAAGGCGAGGTTCTTTTTTAATACACAAATCCTTAAGATCCACTCAAGTTAACAAAAAATAAATTAAAAAAATGCCCGAAAATACATGTTAACAGAAAACTATATTGTATAAAAAGTTATTAGAGGTCACTCGGGATGTGGCTAAGGATATATGTAAATATATGACAACCAAAGAACGGATAAAATGTAAGAAAAAAGAAATGGGTTAGGATATAATCAAATAAACATTTAAGCTTAAATAAAGTTGTACCTTACGAGCCGATAGTGATAGTAGTAGTAGCAGAAAATTAGGAGTCAGGAGAGGATATTATAATACAGGCATGCACTTTTGTTAAGAATATAAAACAAACTTAGTTTTTAGGGGAGTCAGATTCAATCTCGATATGAACTAAGCGCAGTAACCGACCTTCGCGGCAAATGCAAAAATGTCAAGCCCAAAGATGGGCGTAAAAATCTTTCTTAATCGAAAAAGAATTCAAATTTTAGTTATAGAATTTCATAGAAGCATAATTAATCATGGAACATTAATAGGAGACGAGGATTCAGAACCAATTGAAGCCCAAAGAAAGCAGACTGAGAAATAGTGTAAAAAAAAAACCGAATAGGAAATATTAGAAAAACTTTTATTCTATATAAAACCTATTGCAATGTCGTCTTCTACTGGAACTCTTAGACGACGGGGATGACGACGAAAACAAGTAAAAAATAACTCGCAAGCAAAAAAAAAGGATTAAGGCCAAGGCTTGAGCTAGAAGTTATGTTTATTTTTATTTTGTATACAAAAAGAATAACAGCATGAAAAAAAATAATATAAAAAGTGAAAATAAAAGTAAAAAAAAGTTAAGAAAAAAGAGAAGCTGCGACCGACGAGTCTCGGGCACAGACTGAGCACAGGAACAATTGTCCACTCTGAGGTGAACTTTACAAAATCACAGCGTCGATATACGAAATCGGAAGAAAGACAGTTTATCGATAAATTTACAATATCTCCCCTTCGGTGCAGTTTGCAGCGTGGCTTAAGAAACGATAGGCACGAGGTGTGCAAATTCTATCGATTAAATATCGATAAGATGGCACAAATCGATGCAAGCTTTGTTTACAGGAAATGTTTAGCTAGAAAAAAAGATCCTGGCGAAAAGTAAATGAAATAACTATTTCGAACTGTCTTTAATCTGTTAATGGAGCAACTTTAGTTGACTGCCGAAAACGTTATCCTTTCACAGTTCAAAGCGCCCGATGCAATAATCTGGGGAGGGGAGGGCGAAAAACAACACAAGAATTCGCTGCTGAAGGATTTATACAAGGGTTTGGACTTTAACTTGCCAAATAATGACGTTCGGCTGATGAACGGCTGGCAACAAAAGCAACTCGAAAATAGAAATTTGAAAATCTGCAAATAGAATAGTCCGGGAAAGACGGGCGGCAAATTTTCTATTACGTATGCCAAACACGACACGAAACTTAAAAACTTTGCACGATAAGCCAAAGCAGGGGCGTCCTGACTGGCGGAGGGGGCGGGGCGTGGCGGGGTAGATAGGGGGAAGGTGGGTTGACGGAAATGGATTAGGAGCTGGGCCACTCAGTCAGTGCTCAGTGTCAACTGTGAGAAGCGGGGAGAAGGGCGCGTCAAACGAATAAAATAAGAGGAGTGAGAAAAAGCATGAAAATACAAAGTGAAATGAGCGCCAAATAGAAGAAAGCCGAAGGTTGACTATGTGATTGCAAGGGGTGCCAAATTGTCAAAAAAAAAAGAAAACCGAAAAAAAAAACTGCGCAAGTAAAGAGAGTCGCCAAAGTGCTCGACTAGCTGTTGTACCCTGTGAGTGCAGCTAAATATCTTTAAAGAAAACGCGTTTAAAAAGTTTCCATTCCATTTTTTTGGGGGAAAATGTATAAAAAAAAACTTTGACTATATGACTACTTTTAGTCACTGAGTTCACATAGTTCATACTGTCCAGACTTTTTATTTTTAATAGCCAGCCTAAGCTACTCCACTTCAACAACACATTGCTTACAGGGTACAAGGGCGGCGGACAAAACGAAATTTTGGCATTAAGGCTAAAAATCACGTACGCCGGATTTCTGTTCCTGTATATATATGTATATATGTATATATTCCATGTCAACGATGCCAACAGCGCTGAGCATGATGATGACAATGACAATGACGTTGAACGCCATAATGAAATCATTCGACAAGCTGATCATCATTATGATGATACAGGGGTTGTGGGTGCGGGCATCAGGGTGAGAGGGTTGCGGCTCTAGGCCTTGACAAAGCGCTTGTGAATTGAAATGAAATTGAAAATTATGCGAGTGTGTGTGTGCGAGTGTGTGTGTGTGTGTGTGTGTGTGTGAGATGTTGATAATGAAGCTGCCTGTTTGACTCGACTGGTTAATCAAGTAGTTAACTGAATTGGCTGACTACGCTTTTTATAAGTCATAGCTCTTAAGGAAGTTCAGGTTTCGTTATTCTTGGTAATCGTCTGTGGGCGAGCTCGGCCCGACTGGGTAGATTTCTTGTTGCAGGTGGCTTAAAACCAGAGAAAAAACAAATAGTTCTGCGTCTTTGTATACCCTTATAGAAGGTATCATATTTTAGTCATGAAACGTGTATCGCATAAAAGGAGACTTCTTCGATCCCATAAAGTATATATACATATATTCTAGATCAGCATCAATTTCCGAGTCGATCTAGCCTAGAAGGTTCAATGTATTTCCTAGACTAGAACACATTTACTTGATATATTTCAAATTCATTTGATTTTAGTTTTTTGATATGCATTCAAAGTAGTTTGTTGACATACATTTTGCTTTGAGATAAGCAATAACTATCGCTATAACTATCGAAAATATCGAATGATGTCGCTGTTATTTCTAATTGTTTTTTTTTTTTTGTAACAGTCACAATTTATACTGTAACGTAGAAATGACACAATCAATTATCGCTAATCGCAAGTGTAGAGAATGCAATCGATAGTGAACTTATCGATAGCTAATATACGATATATCGATAGTGCCATCAACAGTATAGCAGGCGCACTCAATTTAACGGCATTAAGAGAATGTTCTTTCCATGCTTTTATCCCTTTGGTTAGGTGCTGCTTCGTTTCTCTTCGAACTCACCAAGCTACTCAAATAGATGATGCACTTATTTCACTAAAAAGGATTAGCACCACTTCAACTTAATTGGCTCATTTGTGCACATTTGATACTCTTTTTCGGCTGGTTGCGGTTAATTCTGCTGCTGCTGCTGCTGCTCTGCCCAGCGCAGCTCAAAGCTGCTGCTCAACTGCGCCTTATACATAACTGCCAAATGCCTCGGCTCAAAATTTCGACTAGCCCACGCTCATTCGCCTACATCCCCGCTTAACCCACTCCAGCCACAGCGCACCCCCCTCCCTCTACCCAACTACCTTCCTATCAGGCTTACAGTTAGTTTTCAGCTTTAAGCCTTCTCTTCCAAGTTTCTGCTGGTTGCTTCGCCTTCAAAAATAAACACAATTGTTACAGTAACCGTCCCCCTCCCCCCACCCCTTTTGCGTTGCGGTTGCTTGTTTCATAGTTTCCAATTCCGCTACCCCCCTTCCACACCACCCCCTTGCATCGTCTTTCTTGCCCACAACCGAGTGTTTGTTGAAATTTTCTTTTTTTATTTTCACTTTTCAACAAGTTCTCTTCTCTTGCTGCATTCGCTGGCATCCTCCCACTGCTAGCCCCCCTCCCCGCCCACTCGTTGCTGCCCCTGCGCTCTTACAGCCGCGTTCCGTTTGGTTTTGGCCAACGAAAATTGTATTACATGTTTTCTATAATCGACTTTCAGCTTGTGGCCGACGAGCTTTTGGCTGCAGTTTTGTTTCGCTTATCGCAAATATCGTTAAGCTCTTAGTTAGCGCTCGCCCACATCGCGCTGCTGCGTGGGCGTGGCAGCTGTGACCGCTCTGTGTGCTTATCGAAATCTAAATTTATCGAAAAGTAGCCACAGACCACATCAATTTGCTAGTTACTCGTAAGAGTAACTTATCGAGGAAATATCCTTTAACCCTCTTGGGCTTTACGTGGAACAGTCTTCGCAGAAAGCCTATTAAACAAGTCAGAGAAGTGAGAATAGAACGAAAAATTGCTTAAACACAGCAACAAGTGGACAACAACGAGTAAAAAAACAACGAGAACAACAACTAATCAAAGCAGCGAGAGAATCTAACTTGTCAGCCTATCATAATAAGATCTTGGTAATTGAACATTGGAATCGCTCATTTAAAATGGAATATAAGCTCTCTAACTAGTAAATAACAACGAGTACATAGTAACAGAAGACACTTAAATGGCTTTCTATTTATTTTCATATCTCATAATTACCTGGGCACTTTAATAAAATTTGAATATTAACAATTGCTTTCACAAAATAACGAGTTGACAACAACGAGTGGTCAGTGGCAAGAAGACAACGAGTAAAAAAAAATGACACAAGATAAATCAAATCGAAGAAGTTGATGTTATCCTACGATTCCGTAATGTGAGTAACTTCCATAATGAACACTCATTAAAAATTCGCGTAACCTATCCTTTAAAAAACACTGTGCACAGCAACGAGTGGATAACAGCGAGTAAAGCAACAACGTAAACAAAAAATGATGAAAATGAAAAAAACTATGTTAATTCTGCTTGGTAGAAGAAGCTCCTTCAATTTAATTATTTGAGTGCCTTTTATAATAACAACTCGTTAAAGATTCGCTTTAGCAATCTGACAACAGAGCAACGAATGAATAACAACGAGTACAAATCCCCGCCATGCCTAGCCTCCTTCGATTTAGCTGTTTTCTCTTAAGTACCTTTGTGATTTTTATAAAAACTCGCTCATGAACAGTTCACTTAACACAACAACGAGTGGATGACAACGAGTAAAACAACAACGGGAACAAACAATTGAAATAACGTTAAAGAATATGTGTTAAATTGTAACGGTTGTTGTTGTTGTTGCTGTTGCTGTTGTTGCTGTTGCTGTTGTTGTTGCCTCTTTAAAGCAACAAATTGCGGTACTCGTTATTATGATAACCACACCAGCACACAGAGACACACTTGAGCCTGGCTTTGCAAAAGCGGATGCGAATGCGGATGCGGTTCAGGATGGGGAAACTGGAGCGTGAGGCACTTGTGTCATTTGTAATTGAAAATGAAAATGCTGAAAAAAAACAACAACAACAGCAACAACAAAAGGATATGCCGACAAGCACAACACACAAAAACAAAACAAATAGGAATGAAACTTAACAGCGTGCTCGACTCCAAGATACCCTGCACAGATGTAAGAATCGATGAATAGATAAACTTGTAGGCAAAGTCTGTCTTTGTTGAATAGTTATATGGAAATTTTGTAGGCGAAAGAGCATGGTGTTATTTGGAAACTCTCGATATTTGGAGCTTTTAATGGGATATCTACCATTTGATATAACATTATAGTTTTAAAAGCACGCAAGACACTACTTATCAATTTTCACAGTCCTAGCTTTTGCATATCCTGAGTTCACATGGGTCTGGACTAATGGAAAGGATAAGTCGGCTTTGCGAACGAAAAGAGCCTTAATTTGACAGCTTAGAGTAATTTTCGCATGCCTTTAAAGTCTATCATACCTCCCCCCACAATTAGCTCAGCCAACAGGGTATTTAAGAGGAAACGAACACACACACACACACACACACAATATACGAAGCTTTGAAGTATAATAGGCGAGAGCGAGACGCCAATAGCAAAAGCCAGGCAATAATAGATGTAATACTGCGAGAGAACAGGAACTGAAACAGGATGAGGAACAGCAACAAGGACTTTTGCCGCTTGCCTGTCAATTTATATGCCGTTAGCGTGCTGTCAATGGGCATAAATGTGAAGTGCCTGCCAGCTAGACAGCAGCCCAAGCACCACCCCACCGCTATCCCCACCCCTGCCCCTACCTCTGCCACTACCCCACACCTGCCCCCTCGGTCTCCCCCTCACGCCAAACGCAGCGGCATTCGCTGCTCGCTGTCAAACGGGACACATTCGTCAATTGTTGCTCGTGAGTCGTTCGCACTAGAGATGTGCGTGCAGCGTGTTTCTCGAACGTAACACGAACACGCACGACTTTGAACCGAGTCTGCAAGATCAGAAAGAAACTGTGGCTTGACGCCGCGCTTTAGGTTTCTGTTCAACTAACTGGTTTCTAAGTACATCCCTGAAACCTTGTTTTTATAAAGCCAAAAAAAAATATATATTTATTTTTGTATATATTATTATTTTTATTTGTAATCGAGGCGTACGACAACTTAAAATTTAACAGCCCTGCTTTATTCACTATACTTTTAGTGTGCAAAATGCACGAAAAGGCACGAAATAATACGAATTCATAAAAAAATGACGATAATTAAGTATGTTGATAAAATATTTAGTTAATTTTGAAAGCTAATAGCCTCTTTTTTTTCTCTGTATTTTTATTTGACATCTGTAGAGTACACACACTTTTCTTATTCTCTTCTTTTATCTTGATTTCACAACTTTTCTTAATGTCCCTCAGTTCAACCGCTCAAACATAGGTCGAGTTTCTATCAATGTTGTCCTTTTTTGTAACATTAAGTTTTTATTACGATCTATACAATTTCTTCAACGATTTTAAATACTTTAGTGCCGTGTCACGCGCCCATCGCTAGCCGTCAGTTTTGTTTGGCATCGAAAGCCACTAAAAACTAAGAACTCGGGACACACTAATCAACAAACATTTACGCCGACATTGCGTGCATATTAAACAGTTAAGCGAGGCAGTAACAACAATGGCAAGCCACACACACACACACACACACACACACGCCCCGAAAGGCAGCGGCAGACGAAAGAGTTATTAACTTGACTGCCACCCGCAGCGCTGCCCCTTAACCCGAACCCAACCCCCCACCCCCGCTCCCCACCCCCTTTCAACAGCACCGCCTTTAAGCTGCCGCCAATGCTCACTCATTTGGTTGCCTATACAGCGAAAGGGGTGTGCTGGGCAAGGGGGATAGGGGGCGTGGCTGCGGGGAAGCTTCACGTAAATTATATTCAGCAATTTATCATTTAAAAGTTTAATGTGCCTCTATAAATTTCAGTTGCATGACTACTCGACTCGAGCTGTGCGAGCTGAAAGAGTGGGAAGGAGGGTGGCATGATTTGGGGCAGACGGGGGGGAGGGTCATGTCTGCTATTAGTTGCAAAATAAATGGCTAAACCCTTCAAAGCAGCAGTTGCCACAGCTCAAGCGGCTTTGAAGGTCAAATGTTCGGGAGGTGAATGCGTTTAACCGAACAAAAGTGAATTGAAGTGAACGCGAAATGAATGGATTCATAGTTGACTTAAGCCTTATGAACTGACAGCGAATACTTTGTGAATTAGCTGCAGACTTTCGCTTAGCAAGAATTCTCAGGCTAGCATTCATTTTAAACAACTTGATAACCAAGTCAATTGCGACTTGGTTTTTGTTCGGGTTTTGCTTTTTCGACTCGTTGAGCTGGGTAAAAAACGAGTTCCAATTTTCAGCTGCATATTATTCGCCTTTATACCAAGGATTCTAAAACATCCTGGTTGACAAGCACTTTAACCTGTTGTCAAGCGCCTTGTTGCGTTCATGTTGAACGGCCTGCTTAAACATAACTCTTCGCTCATCAAGCTGTCAAATAGTTAACAAATGAGCCAGCAACAGTGCTGCCACCTGGCTATCCGTGACACATATGGCAACGTCATCTGGCGAACAGTTCGCAATAAACAATTATTCATCATGTTCGATAACATATGAAATGCTTATTTCCCGAAAACTTAACGACGCAGCGTTGCCAGATTTGTGCAACATTTTCTAACATCTTTTAAATAATAAAAGTAACTGGCAAACCTAACATGATCTTTGACAAGAACATGAGCATGTGAGCAGTTCAAGCACCGACCTAACAACGTGGCGTTGCCAGACGTACCAAATTCTCTAATATCGTTAAAAAAATGGAAAAGAGTTTAAGTAGCTGGCAAAACTTACACCATCTTTGACAGGGACATTAACGTTTGAGCATTTCAAGCGCTTGTCTGCCGCCACCTTAACAACGTGGTGTTGCCAGACTTGTGCAAAACTAACAAGAACTTTGAAAGCAATTTCAATAAAAGCTCCAAAAGCAATAGCTAAATAAATGTCTTTTTTTCAAGAAGCTGTTCAGTTTCCATAGAATAGTTAAACAATTGTTAGGATCTGTTTAAGTTCTTGATTAAAGTTGACTCTAGATCAAGTCTTTAGCTGCAGCTAAGGCAGGCGACAAAGTTGGGAACGTGATGAAAAGTCAAGAAAGAGTTGAAACATATTAAAGGAAAACTATTTGCGCCAGCGACAGGAGCAGGCGGCAAGAAGTAGAAGAAGAAGCACAAGAAGAGGGAGAAGAAGAAGAAGCAGCAGCAGCAGCAGCGGCAGATTAAAGGAATGCGACGGCTGACGTGGAACACAAAACGCAGCACGCAGGCGGGCAGCACGTGGCAAGCAGCACGTGGCAAGTGGCAAGGAGCCACGACACTTCACTTACCCCTAACAGTGCCCCCTACCCCACCCCTCCCCACCCCCTAAGCCAACAACTTCTGTGGCATGCAATTTGTTTAGTGTGTGAAAATGAAACATTTTTTTCACACACAGTCGCCCACAACCTCAATCTCTCCTGCTCTCTCTCTCTCTCTCTCTCTCTCTCTTACTTTCCCGCCCTGTCTCTCCCTATCTCTCTCCCTCTCCCTCTCCCGCTCGCTCACTTTCTTAGTGCTGTTTGTCGTCCTGAAAAGACGTCGCACAACACGGCGAATGATTGATGGTTCCCGCTGAACGGGAAGCGTTACAAACAAATGAAACTTTTGTTTCTTGCATAATAAAATAACGGTAAACAGGAGCACAGCACAGGGACGCAGGACGACGGGCAGCAGCAGCCGCCGGCAGGCGAGCCAGGACCAGAGCCAGCAGCAGACGACAAAGGACCTTAAAACACATTTGGCTGCACAATAAATGCCCTAACCGTGCCCGATATACCTATATAGATATATATATTTATATATATATATATATATATATATATATATAAAGTCAGCTGATCAGAATCAAAATCTTGTCAAAGAGCTGCGACAAGTTGAGTAAAATGCTAGTTAAATTTAAATTTAATTTCATCAAAAAGTTAGGTAGGCTTATCCTTATTTCCGAAACATGATATGGTTACACTTTTTTAATAAGACTTGGTCACTTTTAAACAATCAATTTACTTAAAGCAACTACTAAAACAAATTTTAGTTCGTCTGACTGACAAATGCCATACTTAGTAAGCCGATCAGCTTTATCTCTATATATAAAACTGCTTTTCTTGAGTGACTGACTGATTGACTGACTGACTGATTGACAGACTGACTGACTGACTGACCGGCCGACAGATTGGCGATAACGCTAAGACAAGGTTTCGGGAAATTCCACCCGCAAATGTGGAAAACAGTGAAAAACGTTTGTGTGAAACTTTTTTGTTTACCATCCGATCGACCTCATACTCATTATCAAAGATCGTTGTTTAAATTCCATTCCTCCTTGTGGGAAAGAGGGTTCAAAAATTTGGTTGAGAAGTTTCAGGTTCAAATGCACTACCAAGGATCTTTGTTCAAATTCATTTGTGGGGTGTTTTAACAATTTGCGCAAAATGAATTCCTCTTTGGTAAATGGAGGTCAAAGATTTGGTGGATAAAGTCTCGTGTTCCAATTTCTCTCTCCCGCTCTCATTTTTTAAGATCTTTATGCAAAAACCATTTGAGACGTGTTTCACACTTTTCGCAAAAGCCAAAAATTCTCTGTGAAATATGCAATTCAAAGATATTAAGAGCGAAGTCTTAAAGTTCGTCCGATTGGCCTCACGTTTTCAAAGACCTACCTAAGTACACACATAATGAATACGTGTTTCATCGATTTTGGAAATTCCACTCGCAAGCGTGGAAATTTAGCGGCAAATTTTTAGCTGTCTGGTTAACCATCGAATCGGATTTAAACTCAGTTTCAGAGTGCTTTGTAAAAACGTATTTGACACGTTGACACTTCAAAGCCTCAATGAACGATAGTTTATTTGTCAGCTTCAATAATCTCACCATGAGACTATCATATATATACTTATTTATTCCATGTGTCACATACATGCTGTGCACACGAGTAGACCCCAAGTTAGGGCAAACACATTAAGAATCAGCTTGCGCTTAATTCCTTCGACCCAAAGAATTTTTCAATTTTACGCCAAAATAAGTTTTGGCCAGGCCCCGTAATTTTTCAACTCAAGGCGGGGCCATGTGCGGCGGGCTTGGGTATTCAAAAGGAGGAGGGGGGAGAGTGATGGGGGGGGGGAGAGAGTAGACGGATGTCCGAGTGTTCTATACAATATATTTATATATATTATGTGTATTTATTTAACTAGTGCTCGCTACAAAGATAATTCATTTTACCCATTTAAATAGGCGCTAATGTGTGAGTGTGTGTGTGAGTGTGAGTGTGTGTGTGTGAGTGTGTGTGTGTGTGTGTGTTAGACATGTTACCGAAAACCGAAAGTGTCAAGGCTTATAAACGTCAGACATAATTATGCCTGCAGGATAATTGTTTAGACACATGAGCATAATGAAAACATGACATGGCATCCTGCGAGGATCAAATGCGACGACGAGTGCTTGTGTGTGTGTGTGTGTATTTTAATATTTGCTATATGTGTGCATGTGCATGTGTGCGTGCGTGTGTGTGTGCGTGTGCGTGCGTGTGTGTTTGTGCCTACACTGGGGCATTAGCGAGCGCCAAAGGCAGCAAGCGTCATCGTGTGGCATGCGGCATGTGCGGCACCAGGCCTAGGACCCCCTCCCCCTCCCTTCCCCCTCACCAACACAGTGAAGACCGTGTGGCAAGCAGCGGCATCGCAGCCAAAAGCACAGGCAACGGACGCAATATGCGAAGCCCAAAGACAAAGCTGAAGCTGAAGCTGTTGCCCCAACCCCTGTCCCAGCCCCAGTTCCAGTCCCAGTCCCAGCTACAGTTACACTTGTTGTTGTTTGCCACTCGACACTCCAAACACACACACACACGCGCGCACACACACCCTCTGTAGCCCACGCACACGTGTATTTTAATTACTGTTATCATTATGAATCGCATACACGACTAATTAGTGTGTTACACATTCATCTAGGTATTGTTCGGGGGGAGAGAGCGACGCTTCTATGTGTATGTGCACACACTCGCACACACACACACAGTCTAATACACAACCGCAAAGCACACGCATGGCCCATGCTAAGTATTTAACATAATGAATACGCGTATTACGAAGGAATTAACATGACAGTTAACAAGTTAAGAGCACAATAAATCCAGCTGCACGACTAAAAAATGCCCTGTAAATAAAAACTCAGATGAAACGCAATTTTATGATGCCTACAGAAATAAAATTTATTAGACAAACACATTATTCCATTATAATACTTATAATCAAACCTTAAAAACCGATAGGGCTTACTTAAATTCATGAGAATCGCATAGTAGGGCGATATTTAAAAGCATATTATTTCCACTTCCCATCCAAGAGTGTTGAATTTTGCGAATAGTATTAAGCTTGTATCAAATCAAATCTCACAAAGATCCTGCAAAATGAGTTTGATGCCAATCGGATGATAGTAAGGCTAATTGCATATCACCGTTTTCCACCTAACTTTCACAGTTGCAGGTGAAATTAGCTCGCGTATTCCTAAAAAAAAAGAAAAACAAATGTTTTTATGTAGAGCTCTGAATGTTTGTGGCGAGCGAATCTTTGCTCTTACGATCTCTGAACTCAATTTTTGGCAAGCCATTAATTTTTTACATTTTTCAAAACCCTTTAACGTGCATTTACATCATAACAGGTAGCTACATTTAACGATTCAGTTTAATAGCTTTTACGATTTGGTCTGTGCTTTGGTCAATAATCAGTCAGTCGGTCAGCTTGGGCATTTTTTTATACCTTGTAAAGGGTATCATAAATTTGTCATGCAATGTGTAACACATAGTAGGAGGAATCGTCCACACCATTAAGTATATATATATTCTAGATCAGCATCAACGGCCGAGTTGATATCGCCGTCTGTCTAAATTATACGCAAGCTAGTCTCTCAGTCGGGAATTATTATCCCACAAATATATTTTATAGCTATATAGGAAAATTCGGTCGAAAAATGAGTTTTTGTATGACAACACATTCTGTTTTCCGAGATATTGTCATCAAACTCAGCATTTACGAGCTTTACTATTCCAACATTTTGGCAAAACCGCAAGGTATAAATGAGGACAAACACTCAAAATTGTTCTAGTCGTAGCCAATCCGGATTTGTTTTACTGCCTGTTGCATGCCTTCCCTTGTCCATAGCTTTGGGATGGGGCTGCATCTGCCTGACAACTCTCCTCTTGCTCGTCAACAAATGCTTTTCTTGGCCACAAGCCAGTAATTTATTCTAGGCGCCGCTCCTATATGGAAAATAAATTTGTTCGATTTGCATCTTCAAAATTCACCTTTGGCGCCAAATACAGAATAGTTCATGATTAATCGTATCAAAATGCCTATCGATATTTTCGCTCACATTGATACTAAAAATGGCAGCAGCATTGGGTTCAAACATGGCGCCTCTGAGTTTCTCTGTTGTAACAGTTGGCGAACAGGTCGGTATGCGTAGGAAATATTTATACTAATACCGAAATATGTTTTTAATTTAAACAAGTTTGTGTATTTGTAATGCATATTTTTCTCTTGATTGCAGTTCAATTGTCAGGCTCTTCTTGAACTATCTTCGATAGTTAAATACTATCGACTAATCGCAGTCAGCCAGCCGCCACATTTATTTACAATCGATTTTTTTACACTTTACAAACGGTTTTTGTTACTGTATTAATTTAATTGTTTGTTTGATTTTGTTTTATTTTCGTTTTCTGGTGAGTATGGCACAGCTTTATTTGACGCTTTACCAGCTCCAGGAACGTTGTGCACGCTTTTCAGTCTAACCATGCTCCTTAGCTGTCTGTTTGTCAGCTGAACGTTGTCTTCACGAATCTCGCACTCAGTTAGCTTTGAGCAAAGTCTATCAACTCTTTAAAAACACCTTACGTGGTTAAATGGGAGCAAATTGACGCACTCGACTTGGTTTATCTCTGAATTGCAATAGTTAAATTCTTAATGCATCTTTACGCAGACTTTTTCGCAGCCTGTCGCGAGTTCCATTTCCGTTTCCGGTCAAGCAAAGCAAGAGCCAAAACTTGAGCTAAAGGCATTCGCTTTTATTGTTGTGCTGTGCCCCCCTCTGCAACACCGCCCCGCACAGCCACACAACCGCAATTGCCTTGCTCTTGGCTTGCTAACTTTTTGGCAGCAAAGAAAGAGTGCTGCCAATTTAGTTTAAGTAGTTGCCATGCAGATTGTAAGCACTTCCTGCGGCAAGGAATCGCATTTGCAGTATGCCGGACATCATTGAAGAAGAAGAGAGATCAGATGCCGGACCGAAATCTTATGATTCCTCTTGACGCAGATAATTGAAATACAAAACAAGTAAGAGGCTCTAGTCGGGAGTTCCCGACTAGGGAATATCCTGAATCCTTTTCTACCAACAGCAAATGCAGCTCGCGCTACGAGCAGTATTTCGATATCGATTCCTATCGATTGCTTCGATACGGGGCAAGTTATCGATTATCGAATTAACTCGTACTGCGCATGGACACATACATGCGGACAGACGGACGGACAGACAGACGGACATAACTAGATCGACTCGGCTATTGATGCTGATCAAGAATATACATATATACTTAATGGGGTCGGAAATGCTTCCTTCTGCGTGTTACATACATTCGCACGAATACATGATACCCTTTTTACCCATTTTCAATGGGTTCAGGGTATGAAAATGATCAGAAGGTTTTGATTTTCGAACCGACCCCGATTTTGATCAAAAAGGGGATGTAAAAAAGGTTGGTCGATTTGAGTCAAAATTTAGATTTTAATTTTTTGATGATTTTTGAATGGATAGTACTGATCCTTACGAGTCCAAAATGGTATAAAATCGGACATTATTTGGCCGAGATATTCCAAAAAATCATCAAAAACGGTTGACTTTACAAACCAATCGGTTTTTGGTCAACCACTTTTTTTAACCGATCGATTTTTAAAATATTTGAATTCCAATTGATAGTAGGGATCCCTACGAATTCAAAAAGCTATAACATTTTTAAATCTGACAGTATTTACCCGAGATATTAAAAAAAAGTCATCAAAAAAGTTTCGATTTTCGAACCGACCCCGAATTTGAGAAAAAACGTGATGTAACCCCCTTGCCATTTTGTTAATTTCGGTCAAAATTTAGATTTTCATTTATTTGATGCCAATCGATAGTACTGATCCTTACGAGTCCAAAATGGTATATCATTCCAAGAATAAAAAAAAATCATCATAAAAGTTCAACAGATTGTTTTTGACAAAAACTTTGATTTAACCCATTAGTAAATATATATCGCCATTAATAGCATTAATAGCTGCTGGAATTGTGCGTCTGATAATTGGAGGTAAAATTCTCCTCTTTTGTTCAATCCAATTCTTAAAAAAAAGCAGCTATTAAATAAGCTAAATAATATATGCATAATATCCTTTTAGACTCCCCTGGGTCAGCAGCAGCAACATGAGCTCAAATTAACAGAGTGTTAATTTTGCGAGTGACTCAAGCGGACGCAAAAACCGACGCACAGAAAATTAGCAAGCGATCAAAATTTGAGTGCGAACGAGATGCGCCGCATTGCCAAGCACATGCACATGCACACAAACACGTGTGTGCGCAGAGATGAGCCAAAGTCAGAGATAAGCAGTCAGCTGTTCGTGTGTGTGTTCGCTGTCATTTTTCGACTTGCGCTCACGCGCTCAACTGTTCGTGTGTGTGTTCGCTGTCATTTTTCGTCTTGCGCTCACGCCTCTATTTGGTGCTGATCGCTGATTGGTCCAGTCAATAACTGTTGGCTGCGATGTTCTCGTCTGCTCGCTCGAGTGCTTTCTTTTCTGAGCGCTGCTTTAATGGATCTGCGCAACTTTATTCTGAGTCAGTGTGGCCCTATTAGTCAAGAGGGCATGTTCTTGTGCTGCGAACGATAGTCTATTAAGCCTGTTATTATTTTGTCGATGTGATGCATAAGTAGATAAGGCACTTGCACGATTCTGTCTGTATGCATATGTATGTCTGGGTAAGTGTTTTTGGTGTATACTTGGCTATGCGCTATCTACCTTTGAACCAAAAAATTCGTTTTCTAAAATTTGATAAAAGTGGAATCAAAATTTAAAGAAGTCCATCGATTTTATAGACTTTCACAAATATTAAAGTGGTTATTTTATTGTAATTTTCACCTTACTTCGCAAAAAAATTCGTGAGAGCGCGATGAATAAGAAGATAATGCAAATATACACATACAAATGTATGTACATATTTGCCGATTCCCTCTGCATTCATATGTTTGGGTGTGTGTTCTTGCAATTGTTATCTACTTATGCTTGCTTGTGTATAATTGCCTATGCGTTATCTACCTTTAAACGGCGCTTACTCGAGTTGCTGTGCGCCGACTTTTGTCCACTTTGCGTCCGCGCAACGTGATTTTGGTTTAGTTAAAGCGCAGCTGTCGAGTAAATTATAAGTGCAAATTCTCAAGTAAATGCCATCCGTTTCGGAAGTATTAAAAACCATAAAAAAACTTCGTATTCTAAAGTTTAACAAAAGTGAAATCAAAATTTGAAGAATTCCATCGATTTTATAGACTAATGTCTTTTAAAGTGTTTATTTTATTGTAATTTTCTCCTTACTTCACAAAAAAAAACATGAGAGCGCGATGAATAAGAAGTTAATGCAAATATACACATACATACATACATATGTATGTACCTATTTGGCGATTCTCTCTGCATACATATGTATGTTTTGGTGTGTGATCTCGCAATTCGTACCTACTTATGCTTATCTACCTTTGAAAGCGGCGCTTTCTTGAGTTGCTGTGCGCCGACTTTTGTCCACTTTGCGTCCGCGCAACATGATTTGGCTTGAGTTAAAGGGCAGCAGTCGAGTAGAGCTGTTTTTAAATATTATCAGTGAAAATTCTCATGGTATACGTTCTCGGACTTGTACGGCTCGGAAGTATTAATACCCATAAATAAATCGTAAAATCGAAATTTGAAGAAGTCCATCGATTTTATAGACTTTCACGAATGTTAAAGTGTTTATTTTATTGTAATTTTCTCCGTAGTTCGCAAAAAAATCGTAAAAGTGTGAGAAGATAATGCACAAGCAATCATATACACATACATACATATGCATGGAGATATTTGGCGATTCTCTCTGAATATGTTTGGGTGTGTGTTCTTGCAATTGATATACATATACATATACTTGTGTATGCTTACTTGTGCGTTATCTACCTTTGAACGGCGATTCCTCCAGTTTGTGGATTGCTCGCTCAGTTTAGAGTTCAGAGTAAAGTTCTTTGAAAATATTATAAGGGTAAATGATCGGGTTAATATCGTTCGCCTTCTGAGGTACATCAAAGTGGTTGCCAAACTCTTGTCGGTTCTGAAATCAAAATTTCTTAGTGCTATGTCGATTTAGAAGACTTTCACGAACCCCAAAAGGTATATTCTTCCGCAGTCGGACCTAATTTAACCGATACTAAATCTTACAAAATACTAATTCATTTTGTTATTTGGAATTTTGCAGCTAAATCTGCCATGGACAAGAAACCATTCAATAGCGTTGACACCTGGATGATCTTAGTTGTTTCATGCCATGGATATACCTTAAACAAAATCATATTTAAATTTGGACCAAAATGGCAATGAATGAATTACATGAATTTTGTGGAATTCTGTCGATTTTAAAGACTCACGAATCCTTAAAGGTATGTATTTCCAAAGTCGGACTTTTACTAAAACTAATATATTTTTAATTTTGTATTTTTCAGCCTAATCTGCCAATGTTCATTCCATCTACTCGGGGCCTAATCTGGTGCTGTTCTTTCTCTGGGCGGCTTTCTGATCGATCGCCTGTTCCGCATACGTCTGGACACGTACGGAGCTCTACGCGGAGCTCTGGCCTAAGGGCAAGGAGCATTTTAAGGCGACATGGACATGGACAACATTTAATCAGCAAACGATCGCTACACATGGTACCTAGTTGACCTATGTATCCTTGGTTATTCCATATCATGGATATAGTCCTAGCGAACCTAAAGGACCAAGTTCTTGCAAAACAGGGTCAAAAAATATGTATGCTTTTCATTTACAGCCGCCCCCAGCAACAGTCCCGCCCCCTCGATGGTTTCTAGTTGACTAGCATATTCTTGGTTATACCATACCATTGATATAGTCCTTGGGAACCTAAAGGATCAGATCTGTGCCAAATGTGCATTGAAATGGTCCAAAAACATGTATGCTTTTTCTTTCAGGAGCCCTTTTACATTAGCTGCAGCTGCAGCTGTTGTTTAACAGCACTCATTTTACATAATCTGTTACCTAACAGTACTCATTTTAATTGAGTTATGTTGAAAATGTTGAGTGACAATTTTTATTCGAAGAACTCGTCGACCTGCTGGGCATTTCTGTTCGCCTGGTACTTGAGCGGAATTTTGGGCAAATTTGGGGCCGGCGACGAGGGTGCCCCTTTTTACTACGTCACTTTTCGGCCGCAAAAATATTATTGGTCGACCTTCTGGGTATTTCTGTTCGCCTGGTATTTTGGCAGATTTTAAGAAAAATCTCGGCAGCCAGCGGTTGCCAACAAACGCCCCTCACGGGTATGCAACAGGTTTCTAAAGACCGTTGATTTTTAAATTTTTAAATAAAAAAAACAGGAATTTATTGTTTATTTTGAACAATCGATTTATTTATGTTTAAATTTACAAAATTGTTGTTTCTTCTGAATTATTTCTCTTAAAATTAAATAATTAAAGTCAGATCCTGGAAAAATCTGCTTTGTCACTCGTGAAGGTCCTTAGAGCTTATTATAGTCCTTAATTTGTCAGTCTGAAAAGATAAAAACACATATAAGTTAAACAAGGCAAAAAATATATGAAGGCATTTTATGAAAAGGAAAAAGGCCATATCTCGGTCATGTCCTTACAGATTTTCAAAGGACATGGTGCGTTAGGATCGTATAGACCCCCTGCATCGATCTGCATCATAAAAATATGGGGTCATCTAAGAATCCCAGGACTTGTATTTTGACTTGTAGAATTTCAGTCGCGGAGCGCACGGAAATGGGCTGAAAACACAAATCATTGAATATTTCCTTAACTACAAGGACGATCTCAGTGAAATTTGGCCAGTTGGTAGTCCTGGTTAATACAATTTTTTTTGACACCTATATCGCAAGGATACGCAAGGATACAGCCGAGTTATGGCCTATTTTTAGTATACAAAATTGTCCTAAAAACTTTTTTGTCTGAAGGACTTTCGTCCTTTGAGTTGTCAATTTTGTAATGGGAGGGTGAGAACTATCTGCTGGCCAAAGGACATCCCGATAGTCCTTCAAATGGCAAAGTTAGCCTCGAATTTTTCGATTTTAGCCAATTTTGCGACAACCCCCTAGGATATATTTCGACGAAATTTTTTGTCGAATCATGGAAATCCTTGAATGCCAATCGATAGTTCTGCTCACTACGAGTTTAAAAAGGCATATCCTTCCAATATCCTTAAGAATTTGGCCGAGTTATGGCTAGTTGAAAAATGTCCTTTTTAGAAAATTAGCCATATATCGAGAACGGCAAGGACGATTTTGTTGTCCTTTGGACACTTTATGGTCCTTGTTCATACGCTTTGTTTGACACAGGACTTGTCAGGATCCGCAAGGATATGGCCGAGTTATGGCTTTGTAAATTTACGAAAGAATTGTACTCATATCTAGGCTGCCTAAAGGACTTTCGTCCTTTTCATTATATTTTCGGAATCGGGAGGATGAGGACTAACGGTTGGCCAAAGGACATCATGATCGGCAAGGATACGGTCGATCTACAGCCTTTTATCTCTCCCGACAAAAATCTCTTTTCCTCAGCTCCTTAAAGGATTTTCGTCCTTTTTATTGCACATTCTAAGTTGGCAGGACAAGGACTACATGTTGTCCAAAGGACATCAGAATGGTCCTTAAGGAGGTTGATTTGCCGATTTAGGTCAAAATTTCGATTTTCATTTCTTTTGATGCCAATCGTTAGTACTGATACTTACGAGTAGCAGTAATTTAGCAGTAATTTAAATAACATAATAAAAAGTAGTTCCTTCAAAAGGACCTCTTACATTAGCCTCTTCTCAACAGCCATGCCACCAACTGACGATTATCGAGAAAAAAAACGAATAAAAATATTTATAAATTGAAAGTTATTTGATATATGTATATATACTATTCAGGAAGCTAATTATAAGATTTGGTGTCTCTAGCTCTTATATAGATATTTATAGATTGCTTGGAAACGGGGCAAGTTATCGATTATCGATAGAACTCGTACTGCTTAGGACTTTGAGGACCTACATTCAAAATTTCAAGTCTCTAGCTTTTATAGGTTCTGAGATCCTTGCGCTCATACATACGGACAGACGGACGGACAGAAAGACGGACATGACTAGATCGACTCGGCTATTGATGCTGATCAAGAATATACATATATACTTTATGGAGTCGGAGATGCTTCCTTCTGCCTGTTTACATACACTTGCACAAATACATTATAACCTTTTTTCCCGATTTAAATGGAGTCAGGGTATGATGAAAGTTCAGTTATAGATCAATTTGTACACTTTTGCGGATTCTTTTCTTCCTTTATGAATCTTTATATATATAGCCCATTCCCTTTGAACGATTTTGGCAGGCCTTGCACCTGCAGATATCGCATTTCTATATAATCAAAGTAGCCTTTGAACTGCCTTAAATAAGTTTTCCTTCGAATGCGAAATTCTCTTCCTGCTCAGTCTGTGGCTCGGCCTCGTCAAGCACAGATCTTTCTCATACCTTATTTTCTTTTGCGTTCCTCTTCTCTCACTTTTTTCATATTTTACTTTGTTTTTATACAGTTTTTATACAATTTATGTATATATAAAAATTTATGTCTATAAATTTATCTATCTATGAAAGCTGACAAGGCGATAAAAATACTTTTCACTCTTCCCTTGGGCTATTTTTCTTTTTTCTTTTTTCTTTTTACTTATTAAATTGATTTAAATTTTTGTGTTTTTCGGATTTCGGATTTCGGTAATTGGGCTAATTGCTTTCCTTCTCCCTGGTTAAAAAATAAATTTTTTTTTTTTTTTTTTTTTACTATCGATGTTAAAATTAAGTTAACTTTAATCTGAACTTAAATTCAATTGATTGTTAAATATTTGTTTATTTTAAGTATATATCTTTCGTTTTGTATTATCTCCCATTCGGCCTCTTTTTTATTGAATGCCAACTGGATTGGATGAGTTTATATCCAATCCGAAGGGTTTTTCTTATTTAGTTACGTTTCTTTGTTTATTTTTATTAAAAGAACTTAACATTCTTTTTAGTCCCTCTCCGCGAAGCGTCAAATGAATTAATTAACTCTTTTCAATAATTATTTTTTCCACTTAATAATTGAATTGGTTGCATTATTTCTCTGACTTCATCCTCAAAGTATTCAAGGTCTACGTAATCGCCTTTTAGTCTTGTCCAATTGCGATTGAGACAGTTCTTTGCTTTTTTGTCGAAATACTTGTATTAATAATGTTTATTTTATTTGGCTTCTGCTTCTACTTCTTCTATCCCTATCCACGGGTAAACATTTCTATATTAGAATACATTTATATTTTCATCCTTTCTTTGATTGTTATATATATATCTACTTGGAATATCTCCTCGGTAACATCCCGACTGACATCTGAAGACGATTTTTACTTTTTACTTTAAAGTTGTCTGTTTTCTGACTTATTTCATTTAAAATTTGTTTTTTGCGTCTTCAAATAAAGTTTTAAGGACTTTTTATGCAGACGAGAATCACGTCTTATTGAGCACCCCTTTTATTTATTAAGAGAGGAATCCAATCAAAATTTATGTTTTATGGTGATTCTATCTAAATCGTTTTCATTCATTTTATCTAATTCGATTATTGTTAAAATATTATTCATAAATATTTTACGTCCCCGCCTTTTAGTCTTGTCCATAGCCAAATAATATTTAATTATTTTTTATATTGATCCAAATATATATAAGTATTGCCAATTTAAGTTGTAGATGAATCTGAATCCCGGCAAAATCAGAAACTTATTCGCAGTGTGCAAAGAAAAAAGGTTATTAAGAACATTTGAATGAATTCATACATATGTTTGAGCCTGCAAGAGCTAACTACCTTAACACAGCCCATTTTTGGCTTGCGGAAGAATTCAAAACTAAGAAAACCGTTTTGCTTAACCTTGTTCGATTTTCTTTTATTTAATTTGATTTGCATTTTCAAAATGGCGCCAAACATTCGTATCGGCAGTTTCTTCATCGATATGTGCTCATCGTTCACCCTATCGAAATGCAATATCGATATGCTCGTTCACAATGGCGCTAAAAAATACCAGCAAAAATACCAACTTTGTGGTGGGAGGCATATTGTTAATTTAAACGATTGCAATGAACCAGACTCTTTGCTGGCGTATTCTTAAAATATGTTTTTCTCTTAATTGCAGTTCAATTGTTGCCAGTTTCTCCTCAACTAGCATCGATAGTTGAATGCTATCGACAACACGCAATCAACCAGCCGCCACATTTATTTAAATTCGATTTTTCTTAACGTTTTTTTAACGGTTTTCGTTGCAATATCAAAGTTGAAAGTTGTTTTGGAGCCAGGAAATGTGACTGCCAGGAATGAAGTGGATATTATTACCTATTGCCGAAGCTGACTAAATTCTGCGCCCAGGCCAGAAGGTGGGACTAGTATCTATATAAACTGACAGAAAGACAGCTTAAGAAGGCCAAGCGGAAGAGCATAAGCGAATGCGAACTTAAGACGAAGTCTAATAAAATTGAGCCCGAGTACTTACCTGACGAGCTGGGATTAATTGCGCATCGGGGGTAACACAGTCGACAGATGCTCGGCAGGACAGCAGGTCCTGATGGATCCTGGAACTATTACTGAAGCCTTCAGATGCTCTCTCGTCTGGCCGGCTAAAAGTGCTGGAGAAACCAAAAGTCGACTGCATCTGGCTTGATGCTGCGACTAACATCGAGACATCAGAAAAACTGCAATAAATATATATGTTCATCAGACTTCCGATTGAACGTGAAAGACTTAAATCTAATATTCCTACAATCTATGCCAATGTAACTACTCAACTATAAAGCTATAAAAATATACATAATTCTTACACAAACTTAGTCCTCTGTACTTATTCAAGTCAGAAAAAATAGCTAGCAGGTAGAATCCCAGGAACGAAAATTAAAGAATATTTATTTAAAAGCGCCCTGTTGCCAAATTTCTGTAACCCCGTTGCCAAATTTATTGCATGCAATATTGCCACGCAGAGAAGAATTGTTGCCCCACTTTAGAATTTCATGCATTTACAGTGCCACGTTGCCAAACTTCAGCTTTGTGAAAATTCAGTGCCATGTTGCCACACTTCATAGCCGCATGCTGCCAAATTGCACTACAAAGTTGCCACATCACCAAATTGTTAATAAATCGGTAAATGTTAAAATCGGTAAATGTGTAACCGATTGGCTCGGAAATTTTAATGTCCAGTTAATCTGTATTGGCATTATTTCATCTCTGATTAGCGTGGCGGCTAAAATCACGACAAAAATTAAGAGCATCACATGAGTTATATTGATGAAAATCTCAGACAGCTCGAATGCTTCAGCAACACCTACTGAGTGTGTGTGCCACGCCCATAAGGCAAATATGTAGAACTTGGCTAATTTGATTGAATTTGAATTGCGTTGTGAGCTGTAACCGTTTAAATTCAAATTTAAATTCAAATTTTAGCGCGCAGCAAACTGAACTGTAGATGGCGCTGCTTGATTGCGCTATATTGTGAATGGTCAGCAGCAACGATTAATACCAAAATAGTTGACCGCCTATCGATACATCGATATGGTAAAGCAGCGCTGCGCAGCACACTCAAGTGATGTTCTGCGCACTGTTTTTGTTGTTTTATCCACTTGTTTTTGTTCACTTTTATACACTTCTTCGTTCGGTTCGGTTATTGTTGTCGCTTGCGCTGATCGCGCGCACATACGTTTTTTTTTTTAATTTTTGTTGTTTTCCTATCCAAAAAAAGATGTTTTAACACTTCCGTGGACTGTGTATTGTGTTTTCGTTGGTTTTTTTTGGGCGCAAATGCAAATTTCAAATGTAATTGCTTAATGTCAACAAATAAAGCAACACCTAAAGTGAGAGAGTGAGTGAAAAAGAGAGAGAGAGTGAAGACGCTCTCATAGATTGTGTACGGTTACTTTTTACTAATGTTGTTTTTGTTGTGTGTTTACAAATGCGGACGCCGCCGATGCTGCTGCTGCTGCCCACTGCTTGAATAAATGCGTGTTACTTGTATTTGTTTAGTTAATAACTAAGTTAATGGCACTTGTGCTTCTGCTGGAATTCAACAGAAATTTGCAAATATATATAAAATAAAAACAAAAAACAGTGCGACGGACAGTTAAATTTCACCAAAATCAAAACAAAAAAAAAATCGTTTTAAACCAAAAACAACAAACACAAAACGTGACTAGTTTAATTAATGCAGCAAGCGCAAACGCAGCGGCAGAAGAAGAAGAAGCAACAGCAGCTACAACCATTACAAGTGAATTTTTTTTTTGTGGGCAGCTGACGTCGCTGTCGCTGTTGCGCCGCCGCTGTTGTCGCTTAACGTATGTATGTATGTATATGCGTGTGTGGGGAAAGGGCGGCGGCTATGTGTGTGAGCGTGTGCGTTATTGCTGTTGCCGTTGAAATAAATGCGTGCAATTAGCATTAATATAATTACAATTGCCGTGCACAAAATGGGGGTGCAATAATTGAAGAACAGCTACAGCTTAAATCAGCACCAGCAACAACAACAATTGCTTAGTAATTGTCATGGCGGACGCGCAGTTATTTCGTAATGGCAGCAGCAGCCGCAGCAGCAACAACAACAAAAGTCGCGGTCGCAGCAACTGCGTCAGTTGTAAAGCGCCGTTATTACACGCACACGCACGCGCACCAGCCTGCTGACACTACACATGTATTTCTATGCATATATACATATGTACATGCACGCACACAAACACATGCATACGCACTTGTGCTCTCTTCGCTGCTCGCTTGCACCACACGCACGCTGCAGGCAGCTACGCGTCGCCGTCTTCTTCATTTTTCCGTTTCATTCGTTTGCTTTCTACCTGCAGCAGTGACGTTGCGACGCTTTCGCTTGTTGCTGCCGCTGCCGCTGTCGCTACTGCCGCTGCTGCTGCTGCTCTTCCTATCTCTCGCTCGCTCTTCTCTGATCTGCTCTCTTCGGAGAGAGCAGCGGTAGGCAGTGTGACAGTGCCGTTATAATTTTGTTTGGCCATAAAAAAGCATTTGGCATGGGCGCATTCCTTGAATTGTGGCCGACGCGTCATTCGCTCAGCGGCAACGAATATTGTAATCAAAACGAACGACAACAGACAACAGCAGCAGCAGCAGCAACAACAATTTTGTAACAAGCGCGAGTTGCATCTTTTATTTGTTTCTGCAGAAAGAAAAGAGCCAACGCCGCTGTCGACGCTGACGCTGACGGCGCTGTCGACGCTGTAAACAAGTGCAATATTAATTAAGTGACGACCTATCGAGAGAGTGATATTTACACACACACAAATACACACATGCACACGCACACACAGCACACAGACAGACAAATAATGTTATAACAAGCAGAAAAGGAAGAATACAACAAGCAAAAGCCGCAATAGTCAACATTTTTGGGTTTCCACTGTACTCGCAACGGGCAGCGCCATGAAGCAGCAGCAGCTACAACAACAGCTACAGCAACGAAAGCAACAAATGCTGCTTCTTTTTGGCATTTTAACAATATTCTGGCCACAGGTAAGTGACGTTTACTACCCTTTAGCGATACGGGCGCGTTGGGCATGCTGCACTTGGTGATTCCGTTTACAACAGTTAATGGAATACAGATAGTTGATATATGTGATAAGGGAGGATTGCCATATATTGAAATGAAACTGATTTATACATTCCATGTAAATTACAGGGTATATAGCACGTCACAAAGAGAATGATAGATTCATTTTACAGGGTATACAAAGTTGTGATAAGTGATCCAGATGGATTATTCATGATATGATATAAAGTTGGTAGATCTATCAAGTGTATGTATATAATTGATATGTTAAATGTTTGTTACATATTGCACATACATGCCTCACTGTTAGAGCTCGTAATACGCCCAGCCTTATCGTCGCTGCGGCATTATCTGAAAAAGGCTACGTTGCGCCGGGCCTCTGAAATGCAGGGGGAATATGGAATGCGATAATATATACATATAATTCGCTTCATTGACTAAACTGAGGAGGGGAAAGGGGCAGGCACGTTTTAAGCATGTGTACCAAGTATTTCGAAATATATTCTGACTAATGACTAAACGAATACAAATTTACTCGTCTATTTAACGCGCCAAACATTTCAAGCATGCTCATTTACGGAGGGGCACGGCAAGACAACGGAAGTATGCGCTGCCAGGGGCGGAAGGGGGGGGGGGGGGGGGGCTGACAAAGGCAGGCAGGAGTTACAGCTCGTTCAATGCACATTTTCCATTCGCCACATCGAATTCCCAAGTTGTTTAAGTAAACAACTGCAGCAGCAAGAAGAGGAAGATCAGCAGCAAGAAGAGGAATATCAGCAGCATGAAGAGGAGGGGGAGATTAGCAGATCAGCAGGAGAGGAAGATCAGATTCCTATTCTTGCCACTGCCCGTCCCCCTCGCCAGTTTCCTCCCCTTTTATCGTTCTGTTCTGTCGCTGGGAACATAAAACATCGATTCATCGTTATTTACTGCGGCTGTTGAATTTCAATTGGGGGACTTTCTATAACTCAATCTGTCTCACCCGCCCGCTCCCTCCCTCTCCATCTCTCGCTCTCCCACCAATAATTACAAATTACAATAATTAACGCCCCGCTGTTCTCAGCCGCCCGCACCACCCGAATTATCCCCCGCATTTTAGCCTAGGCAAAGGCAATGTGCATTTCTGAATTTTTATTATTATTATTTTTTCCTCTCTTTGTTTTTGGTGTCATAAACTTTTTAATCACTCGCCGCAGCCGGTTTCATTTCGTTTTGTTTTTGTTTTGTTTCGTTTCGTTTTTGTTTTTGTTTTTGTAACTTGGGGGCTAAACCCGAGATTCCGTAACTCCGTAATGCCTGCAATCAATTATAGTACGTCGGAGAACTCGTTCTTTAATCTTTAACCCGCGTTGTTTTAGCTTTGAGCACATGCACTCGACTTTTTTTTTCTTCTCTGCCTAAGCTTTAACCAGTTCGATCTTTATGTATATATATGCATATATGTATGTAGATTTGGATATATATTCATGTTCGATTTGATTTCATTTCCTAGCTGTGACACTCTTATGCACGCTCAGCCCTGATAGACCTTTCTCTTCAAATTTAGCGTAGATTAGTCTCTTTTTTTTTGCATTTACTTTTTACAAAACTCGTTTCATTTTGCGTACAGCTCAATGCGACACATAAAAATAAAAAAAAATGAAGAAACCAGATGAAACACCTAAGTGCATAAATGCAAAGTCGCAGAGAGAATACCCTATCTGATAAGATAAGATCTAATGTACAAATTTATAAATAAATATAGATATAGATATTAAATATCGTTATTTAATTTTTTTTTTATATCTGGAGTAATATCTTTAAAAACTAAAATTACTCGCCAGGGTTAAAATTTGTTGTTTGTAATGTATTAAAAATAAAAATAAAAAAAAATGCTAACCTTTTAAACCATTTTAATGGGTTCAGGGAAAATAGATTAAATAATTAAAAAAAACTCAACTGCAGCTATAACAAATTTCATTAATGTAGATCAAACTGATCACATGGAACATTCAAATTCATGTTTGGGAATGTGAAAAGTTCTCCACTGGCCGAGCTCGATGTCAATTAATGTTTTGTTACACATCTGTTAGCATAGTTAGCATACCCCTTGTAAGGGTAAACAGAACTCGAAAAGCGAATGAGACAGAAACAGAAACCAGATATGCGTAAATCTAAATAATCGCTCAAGGTTGGGTGGTTCCTTGCTCGCATTGTGAGGCTGACGTTACGATAACTAAAAGTTGTCCTGTCTCCAGCTAAATCAAAATTCTGCATCCTACTCCAACTCTGGCTATCTCGCTCCGAGAAAAAAAAAACCTATGCCTCGCATTCAGCCGTTTATTTGTTTATTGGCCCCAAAAAACAATACAGAATTTAAAAAAAAAAGAACCAAGTTTACTCCAAAAGTTGTTTTTGCAGTTTGCAATTAAACTCACTCGGAATGCGGCCGCTGACTGTTTGTTTTGTCTCTGAGCTCACGTGCCAAGTGAACAACAACAACAACAAATAAAAATAATAATAATAAAAAGAATAACGACAACAATTTGAGCGAGATTTCGCCTTGACTTGATCTTAATATCAGATGCGTCGCAGCATTACGTGCCGGGCGTATTCAGCCAGTGACAATGCACAAGTACTCGATACCTGCCACACATTACTCACTATTAACTACTCGTTTGGGTAGAGTATTTGACATGTTCTGCTCGGTACTCGGTCGCGCGCATTACTAAGCGCCTCCCGAAAAAGGCCGATGACATCAGCGCATGAAGTTTGTCACTTCCAGTTTATTTATTGTTTTATTGTTATTATTTTTTATTATTTGCTATGTAAAAACTTTCATTGATGCTTGTTCTGGTTCTGTTTTTAGTTTTTTAGCTTTCTGGCAACACTACTTGAAATGACATTTATTTTAATCACAGATCAAACGCTTCGCACCGCCATTTCAATTAAAGAAAGTTCATCCAATCGGCATCTCAGCACACACCACGCCCCTGCCGCTTGCCCTTGCCCCCCCCCCCCCCCCCTTGGGTTGTTTAGACCCCATCAATTAGCCGTACAAAAGGGGCTAAACATTTTGTACAGATAATTATATTTATTAGATATTATAGTATAAAGCTAATTAGCCAATTATTTTGTTATTTTTATAATACTTTTAAGTTTAGACTCGTTTCGGGAATGTTCGTCCCAAAGTTAAATTGCGTTGCGCTTAACCGCTTGTCAAAACTACGGCAAATACGGTAACGCCACGTTAAATTGACAAGTTGGCAGAAGGGCTCGTGAAATCAGAAGAATATATGCATATCAATTGTAATGTTTGCTGCCTGATGTTGCCATATGCGCAATGTTTCGCTAGCTGGCAACGCCACAATTAGGTCTGCCTGTTAATAACCTTACAGATCGGAGGCAGAATTTTAACTCTATGTAGATTTTGACAAGAGATCAAAGAGCACGTGATTTTTGACAGGAACCTGCTTCAACATGCTATTAGTACTTGGGAGATTTGGTTCGAGTTGATATAAGAAAGCATGTCTTATTTGACTCCAAGTAAAAGTGGCTGTTAGTCGTTGTCATTTGGAATTATGAATTAATATATCTATTCTTCGGATATAAACGGAGCATAAACTAAGCTAAAATAATAAAATTTTAATTTAACATCAAGTTAAAGTGGTTGTTAACCTTAACACAAACCTGATGTTGAAGTTTAATAAGAAGCTTTTATAACCGCAAGTTAAAGTGGTTGTTAACTTTAAGACGAACCTTTGAAATGGTACATAAAACTACTAAAGGCTATCAGTTAAAGCTTCTATAACGTCACGTTAAAGTGGTTGTTAACTTTAACACGAAAATGACTACTGGGTCTCCAGTTTCACTCAACGCAATTAGTTGAAGCTTTTAGTAATATCCTGATGACAGCAAATTTAATATGCTAGTCACAGAATATACAGGGTATCGGCAAAACTTTAAAAAAATTCAATTACATTTCACTACCAGTTAAATAGTTCGTTTCTTTTACAGACGCAGCTAAGAAAAGAACTAAGTAACTTTATGTAAGATTTAATTATTCAAGGTAGACATATACGCCACAGCAGAATACAGGGTATACTTAGAACGTGATTACCTAACAGCCAGTCAGATTTTGACATGAACCTGACTTCAGGAACCCTAATGCTCTTTGCTAATACGTGGATTGTGTGGAGGAGCTTACTGCATTTGCTTGCCATCAGCTACAGGGTATGCCTGGGGTCGAGCACATTCGAAAATTGTTCGTGTTTGTTTATAATTTTTGGGCTGTTGTAATTTAAATTTTGAGCTCGTGCAGCCGCGCACACGGAATCGTTATCGTGTTCAGCTCAACGTTTATATACATGTATGTTTTTATTGCTCGATGCACTTGCCGAACGTCTGATCTAATTTTAATTAATTAAACCGAAACCGAAGTCGAGCAGCGGGTTGCGCCCCAGCCCCACCCCCCTTGCTGTGCCTTTTCTTTTCATTTCTTCTGTTTTTCTTTTTTATTGGGTGTGGTCTGCATTTTGTCGAAACTTGAGGTTGTAATAACAGCTGCCCCACCGCACCCCCCTTTTGGCTTTTAATTTTTGTTTACTGGAATGCATTGAAAACTGTGTGTGACGGCGGGCAGAGGTGGGGGAGGGGCAGGGTATACACCCTGGTGGAGTCTTGGGCGATCGCAGCGCGTGCTAATTGTTATGCACAGCAAGTGGCCAAAAGTTGAAGCTGCAGTTTGCCCGGCTCGAGGGTGGCCATTTAATTAAATTAGGTGGCAACGCCGGCAGGAAAAAGTGCCTCCGAAAATGGGTTGACAACGCGACGATCGTCAAAGTCGCGTGTTAAATCATTTAGTTTATGTTGCCGGGCAGCTGTTTCTTTCTTTTTTCTTCCTTTTTTCTTTTCTTTTTTATTGTGTACCCATATCTGTACTTGAGTGTATTTGTATAGGAATGCCAGGTACACGGCAAGAAATAAAGTTGCTTTCGGCATTTAATTCAGGTTCGTACAAATTTCTTGCTCTTCTTTCTTTCTTTTTGGATTGAGATTAACGACAAAATTGATTTTAAATACGTTCCTCTTTTTCGCTCTTCAAACTTGGATGATAAAATGGGAGAGAACTTTTCTCTTTTTACACATCTTTTCATATCAGATCAATGTCTTTTTAGCTGTGCAGTTAACTAATTAACATTTAGTCAAAAACCAAATAGTACTTCATCTTCATCTCATGCAATTTTGATTTCTTATGGAATAAGATAGATTAAAAATAAATATATTTGTCAACCAAATTGTTTTCAGCCTGTAATAATTGCTATGTGCAGAGCTAAAGGCTGAATTAACAATAGTATTATTTGTAATATAAGATGAATGTATTATAGCTAATTTTTATAATAATAATCTTTATATTCATTTATAGATTTCCACCCAAAAGTTTTGTACTGTGTATAGTCGTTGTCAGTCGACTGTCATTTGCCTCGACTCTTCCGTCTGAAGTCTGTGTTTTCTGTGGGGATATTCCAAATTTCCAACTTCCACACAGACACACATTTTTTCTTCCTAGACTGGAGTAGGTCCATATGTGTGTGTGTGTGTATGTGTGTGTGGCATGCAACCATCCGGCGGCACTTGATGAAGTGCCTTTTTAAAAATAGCCCACCATTTAGCGGCAAATTATTTCTGCTGTCGGGCAGCGAGTGCTGTGTAAAGTCATGTAAACTAAAGAATCAGGGTTCCCTCTTCTTCTTCTCCTCCTCTCCTCCCCATTTCTTTTCTACTTTTTTTTGTTGGCTCTTTTTCCCTTCTAGAGAGACACACGCTCTCTGCGAGCTGCCACTGAACTGATGAGTGCGTCACAAAAAGCCGAAATATGCAACGTTTTTCTCAAACTTTTCGTGTTTTTTCTTTCCTATTTGCCTCCAGTGGAATAACTTTCACACTTATCGTAACTATTTCCGGGTGGAGTTTCGCACACGAAGCCCCTTCGCTGGCAACCGAGGCAGGCACGTTGTCAGTCTACGTGAGTTGTGGGCAGTAGAGATGGCATAGTCTCAGCATACGATGTACGGATCTCTACTATCAATTGGCATTCAATTAAATCAAAAGTCGAGGGGCAATATCGAAAATTTTGAAAATAAACGGTTCGGGAATGATGCCAACCTTTTTTGATGATTTTCTGGATTCTCTCAGCCAAATGATGTCCGAAAAATGAAAATGAAAGATAGATGATCTGTTTATACTCTTCTAGAAGCTACATGTCAAATTTGGCGACACTAGCTCTTAAAACCTAAAAGATTTGCTCAATAAACAGGATTTCGATATCGATTTTGATCGATTGGTTGGAAACGGAGCCAGTTATCGATAATCGGAAAGAAACGTGTTCTGCGCCAGGCACTGAGAGAACCTATTTCAAGTCTCTAACTCTTATAGACGGACGGACAGGCAGACGGACATGGCTAGATCGACTCGGCTTTACTTTACGGGTTCGGCGATGCTTCCTTCTGCCTGTTACATACATTTGCACAAAACCAATATATCCCCTTTACCCATTTACAACGGGTTCAGGGTATAGATATGTTTTCGACGGGTTTTTCTTCCCAAAATAATATGCACGATATATTAGCTATCCATGTCATAGTTTTGTCTTTAATGATTTGGTATGTGTCCTGCTTTAGTTTAATTATCTGAACGCTCGGGTCACTAAGATCTGTCAGAGGCAACAACAATTTGGAGTTTTGTTTGACCCAATGCGTTTCTTGCCCAACTCACCCTTTTTACACCTATTGCTCTCATTCGGCTCGCGAAGCAGATTTGGACTGAATTCGTAAGGTTTTCGCTTAATTAGCCGCAAATTGGGCCTACACAAATGGCCAACAGCGGCAGCTAATTGGCCAATTGCGTTGCGACAAGCCGCCAAGTCGCCAGCGGCGGGCACACGTGTATGTCGAAGCTGGGGCTCAGGTTGGGGTGTCAGAGCCGCAGTCTGCTTATATATACATATATATACATTGGTTATATAATTGCAAGCGTGGCGCGGCTATCGACTGATTGATCAAAGATACAAATATGTATATATAAATATATGTATATAGTATGTATAGTAGCTCTAGCTAATGATTGGCTATAAAACGATTTTGCACTAGCCGCAACAGCAACAAACTCTGCATTAATTAATGTTAATTGCGACGGCCTGTTACAGCAGCTTAAAGGCAACAGAGCATGCCACACTAGACGATGCCCTTTAAATGGGTCAAAAGTTGTAAGATTTTCAAATGACATCGCTTATGATAATAAGCTATGGAAAATAAACTTTAATATGATAAAATGGGCATATGTGTTCGGTATATATAGACTGATTTATAAGATTGAGATCTAGAGGTTGTTATATAGAGTCTATATACAACATTTTAGATGTAGCTCTTACAAACTCCGAGTTCAAGAGGTTTAGAAAGGAGACTGGCCAAAACGACTCGACTATGGATGCTGACGAATAGAATATACGAAATGGGAATCAGACTATTCTCATATATACCTATACGGGCTTATTGTGATTAGCTTGGGATTAAGGTCTGTCTATGCACTTGTTTTATAGAGTCTACATACCAAATTTTAAACAATTATCATCACCCACTGTGGCAAGTTTATAAATACAGGGTATATAGCGTAAAATAACTGGGCCAAGTCAAAAAGAAAACTAAACGTTAAACAATTTTGTTGTTTGCAGAGCAGCTCAGGTGGTTCGTGTGAGAGGAAGGGGGGGGGGGGGGGGTAGCCGAGCTGTCAGGTTGGCTTTTAGTCGCACAAATTCAATTGCAAATTATTCACATACTCGCATTCAGTTTTGGCCGGGCTGCCCAATACCAGCGCCAATTTGTTTATTGAATACCGAATATGAATAAAAAACTACACACAAAAAATAAGTGAATTCATAAAAGAGAAAAATACGAAGACGAAGAAGAAGAAGAAGCAGAAAAGAAATAAAAGCAAAATAAATAAAACTTGGTGCTCACCTAACTGGTTTCGGCGGCTGCCATATAAATAATTAGCAAAAACCAACAACGCTTTATAAATCAGACACAAACAGCACAAGCGACCGGCCCCAATGCTCCGCCCCCCTCCCCATCCCCACCCCCTCGCCCGCCCGTCTTTGCCGGCTACCACCCCACACCGTGTGATCACCTGCGACAACCCACATGGCGCACCTGCCTGTGCTGCCTGTGCCTACAACTAATGCAATCGACTCTGTCTTTTGCCTAGCCCGGCGAAGGGTATTCAGCTTTAGCCACAAACGAAGGCTCCAGAAATGTTGTATGCGATCTCAGCTCGTTGTGGAGCTATTTAGCTGTAACTTGTTGCAGCTGCTTCGTTTTATATAAATCGAAACTGAGCGAATCGCTTCAACTTAATCTAACTTTTAAATAAGGTTTCCAAGTTGCATTTGCAGATATTGCCAACAGACTTATTTTCCCTTTAGATCTGTATGCCTTATATATGGTATTGCTTATTGAAAAGTCGGTCGAAAGTTTAATGAAACAGTTATAGTTGCCAGCTTTATGTAACCTTAAAGGGATTCTCATTGGAATGATAAATACTCTAGCTTTAAGTTCATTACCATACTTGATACTAGCTTTTTGTAACCTTAAAGGAATTCCAACTGTAATGGTGGATCGTCTAGCTCTTAAGTTCATAACTCTTTCTCTTTCCCAAGATTTCAAACTAAGATTATATTATTCTGATCGCATTATTATAATATGCATATCTGGAGGTACTTAAAATGTATCTTATATATATATATATGATATATACGTATATACTAATTTAATATGTATGTCTGGAGGTATTTAATATACATATATTTCAGATATATGATGCATAAGTAAGGGTATTCAAGCTGTGGCGCGGCAAAAGATCTGATTACTTTAATAAGCATCTCTGCAAGTATTTAAAATATGTCTAAAACATATGCTGCATAAGTAAGGGTATTCCAGCTGCGGTGCTGCAAAAGTTGTTGATTTCTTTGATTTAATTTTGTTTTGCTTCGATTTTTTTTGCCAGCTTAACGCAAAAAATGTACGTTTGTGCTTTTAATTTGAGCTGCGTTTTTTATTTTATCATTTTTTTTTTTTTGTATTGGAGGGGGCCAGGCGAGCTGAAGGGGGGGGAGGGGGGAGGGGCGGTGTTATGTATATACTTGATGTGTTGGTGTTTAAAAAATGTTTTGTTTAGTTTTGTAATTATTACAAATTATTTAAGTAGCGCCGCGTGTTAAGGAAACTGACGCGTCATGGAAATATTTCAAGACCCTCCGCCAAGCCGAGCACACCAGCAGATAATGCTCATGGAGATTATACATATATGCTGCTGCTGATCAGCAAGATCATGATCAGTGCACGACATTGGGTTCTTTTCGAAATACTAAGTAGAATTGTGCCAGTCGCGGGGGTTCATTTGGCGCTTGGTTCACGACCTCGTCTTTCGGTTTTGGTTTAGCTACAAAAAACGAGTGAGAAAAAAACTAATTGCAGCTGCAATTGCCCCTGCTCCAGCTGGCAACTGGGCAACGACGGGGCGACGATTGCATTTGTAATGAGCGGACAAGGTCGACGCTTCATTAATGCGAATCGAGTGCCAAGTGCGGTCTGACACAAGCGGCTGCCCGACACAAAGCTGCCTGCTATGCGCAGTCGCACAACTTTCCCATGGCGCCCAAAACAACAAAAAAAATACAAAAATATTTAAAAAATAAATATCCAAAAAGCGAAAAAAAAAACAATATCATAAACGAAAAGTGAAAGGCAGCAACAACAACAACAACAGATCAGATAAGTGCGCAATGTCAATTGCAAGTGCTTTATAAATAGCCCCAAATAGACGCCCCCACAACACACACACACACACACAAACACACACACCTAGTTATATCTCTCAATATCTGAACACTCGACTCGCATGTGTCAAATGGCAGCAAATGCCTTTGCCACAAGCCCAAAGCGCACAGTTACATGAAATATGAATTTAATGCGCATACTTTCCTTTTACACACACACAAGCCCCTATCATATACATCTGTATATATATGTATATATGTATGTATATACATCCATATATGTATATGCATATATCATAATAATATAATCCCCAAATAGTCGCAAATCTTGTGTGTTTTCGCATGCCAATGCGAATCAATAAACAAATTGTACACATTTAGCATATATGCTATGCGATAGGCTATACGCACCTAATGTTCAGGTAGTATATAAATAGGGCGTAAATATTGTAAATAGCATTGCCATTGGCCATAATATTATCTAGACTGAGTTTATTTTCTTTGCATAAACACAAGCGCATTTTGCTTAGCTCACGTTGCGATCCCATTGACATTAATAGATTTGAAGATCCGGCTTTCTACCTACAGTATTTTGTTGATTTCAGTGCATAACTGTATATACATACGTAATATCATACATACATAATATCATACATACATGCGTACAGCCCAAATGAATTTATGACATATTACGCCAATTGCTAGGGGGTAAGTCTAACTATGTCTGCCATTTGTTTTATTATCTCCTCTTTGAACGGCATCCTTAAAGCTTTATTCTCCTCACTTTACACTCTGCTGTAACATCGTGCCAATTCTTTGCGTTTGTCTCCTATCTCTCTCTCTCTCTCCTTCTTAATTTCGATATAGGAATTTGGTTTTGCATTTCTGGGGCTGCGTTCTCTTTATGTTCCTTCAGTTAATTTTTTTTTTTATACTTACCGCTAACCTTTTCCTTATTGCTCAAACTTGCTAACTTAATTTCGCTTTCTCCCCTGCCAACATAATTTCTCTCTCTCTCTCTCTATCACACACTCATCCCACTCTCTCTCTTTTATTCTTGTCTGCCGTTCTATCTTTCTTGTTCGAATCTTTCTCATGAGCAGTTTCAGTATTTTTCTCCTGCTGCTCTTACTTTTCTCTCACTCGCAGCTGCTACTCTTTTTTCTTCCCATTTACTTTTAAACTCCCGTGAGATCGTTTTTCCATTCAATTCCTTTTTATGCAGCATCCGCAATCGTTTTACTGGTACAGTCTTCAGAGGTTCCACGTTATGTGCCTATTGCTCTTTTCGTTTCTTCTTTGTGCGATATCCCTTAACGGTCTACAGGCACATTGATCGCGAATATATGACGACGCCAGTTACTGGCAGCTGTCTCTGCCTGTGACTCTGCAGCTAGATCAATTAATTTGTCAATTCTGCTCTGTGCGACATCCCGCAACGTTTTAGCCAATACACAACTTAATGTAGCTGTAGCAGCAGGCAGCTGTTTAATATGGCTCTTAACTGATTACTCACTCACAGCAGGCTACTCTCATAGTCAATTATAGAGTAATATACTCCATTTAGTACGTTTCTGGTTAGTCAAATAAATTGTAATGCCACAAATTGCTCATCTAATGGGCGATTTAAAGTGGAATGTCAATTTGAGAGAAGGCCTCTACAAAATAAAAACCACCCACAATCGAATCGGAAATTGAACAAAATTAACTTCCGTATTAACCTATTGTTCGCATGTCACATGCAAAAATAACAACGAAAACAACTCTTTTCATATATCATATTCATATTCAAAGTTGGAAAAATCAATTGCGATTTCCATTGTAATTTTCCGCTTTGCTGCTGCTGTACTTAACTTTCAGCTTGGGAAATGAATTCATTCAAAATTCGAGGTAATATATGTATATTTATTTAAAGAGAATCGCACAATCTAAACGCTTTCTGTTTCTCTTTACGTTAAATCACGTGCTTGTGATCTTCAGTTTTATTTTATTTTTGTTTTATTTGTGGAGTTCGTGATAAGCGTCATCAATGGATCCGCGTATTATCCGTTGTTTTTATGCACTAAATTATCGAGTCAGGTTCAAGAAATTAGCTAATCATCGATTCATTAACAATTCAAATTGTAAATAGAATAAATGTAGACTTTTATTCTGAACAAACT
Source organism: Drosophila lacicola (assembly GCA_035045355.1). Taxonomy (NCBI): domain Eukaryota; kingdom Metazoa; phylum Arthropoda; class Insecta; order Diptera; family Drosophilidae; genus Drosophila; species Drosophila lacicola. Next base: position 6,783,255 of record JAWNPB010000148.1, on the reverse strand, counting down.
GCGTGCTATTATTGCAATTGTGATCAAAAATATAGATCACGTATTTCAACTGGTTTTTCTCCCCCGCTAACTAGATGTTGGCATAAAAAATTGTCGCTTTAACATTGTAAATTTTAATGCGATTTGCTTTTTAATATATACACATATGAATACGATATTATTATGTGGGCAAGGCCATAGATGATAGCTGACAGCTAGTTAAGCATCTTCCCATTTGATATTCTATTGTATACCCATTAAATTGTGCTTGCGGGTTCGTTCAGACACAAATCAGATTGGTTTGGAAATAAACCTTAAATCAATCAAATTGAATTCATATTGCTGATGCAAATATTGAAAGGAATCTATACTACTCTCAACCGATTCTATTTGGAATATAATTCTCAACAATCAACAATCTACGTAATGTAAAGATCTTATAAACTTACCTATGAGTTTGAGTCCAAAAGAAATTCCATTTTTAAATCTAATCCTGACTCTCTTTAAACTAGATCTCCTATGGATGCCTTTTGATCAGTTCAGTGACAAAATATTGTTCAAAGGTTTCTCAAAATCCTCTTCCAAAAAAAATTTAAAATACATTGTTCTTAGACAATTTCGATTTCTTGAGTTAGTGTCTGTGAAATAAAAGAAAATATATAGTAGTTAGCTTTGTTATTCAATATGTATAGGGGCGATCGAAAGTATATATGCTTGATAAAGACCAACAGAGATTACGCTCCATTTCCTTTGCCCCATCAATCGTCCCATCAACAAATCTCGAGAACTTTAGCAGCCAGAGTCAAGAAATTTGGTATGCGATTTCTTCTTTACTAAATCCAGCTGAATTTTATTACTTTTTGTATTGTAACAAACCCAATCAAGAGATCGCAAGCACTTTAAGAGCTAGAACCATACAATTTTGTACGTAGTTTCTTGCATACCAAATGCAGATTTATTTTACATAAGTTTGTTGTATCCCGACTTCAAAGTGAACCAACAAGAACCTGTCTAAATAACAGCTGACACCTAAGTATTTTATACCCTTCTCTCTGTATATATACATATATATTTTTTGATCCATGTCAACAGCTGTGGCCCTGTCTGTCTGTCCATGTAAACTAATCGGCCAGCCTAAATGGATGAGACATTACAGATGTCGTATCGGATCGTTATATCATATTGCTGCTATTGGAACTATTTGTTTATGAAGATATCTTGTGCAAGCTTGGCAAATTAGAGCCCTACTTTGCCGCTGACAATATTGTATCCATGTCGAGCTGCTGTATCATATAGCCTTATAGGCGCAGACATTGTAGTGTATTAAATACTCGTCCGGGTAAAGTTAGTTAGGGTGTGCTTATGCAACTGGTGAATGCATTTGACACAGTTGAGTTGAGTCATTTGACAGCTCGAACATTTCAGAGTCATTATCAGAATCATATGTGTATAAGTATAAACAGATTAATGTAAAACCTTAATGAGCACGAGATGCAAGCTGAACTATGAGAGGGAGAGTGAGACGGGACAGAGAGTGGTGAGAGAGGGGAGGGGCAGCCAGTTATAGCCCTGACATTGTGACTCAACTTGTGTTTTTGGCAACAATAACAAGTGCCTGGCCAACTGTTATCGTTCGGCGTGTGTGTGTGTGTGTGTGTGTGTGTGCGTGTGTAGCTTATCGCTATGATTAATGGTTTGGGAAACAGCGGGCAGCAACAGCAGATTAAAAATTTCCAAATATAGGTCAGTTACGCCCGGGCACGGCCGAGGGCTGAAAGAAAGAGCTATTTGTCAGGCAAGGGAACTGGATCTATGACCAATCAATCAAACAAGGTTGCGATTCCATTTCGCATTATTTCACTTATTGAATTCCACAAAAAATGACGGAAATAAACGTGAAAGTAAGGATATCTTCGGCACGCCGAACATTTAATACCCTTGTAGACATTTGCCTTACGGTTTTGCAGATGCTGAAGAGAGAATAGTGAAGCTCTTAAATCCTGAGTTTGACGAAAATTTCTTTGAAAACAGCATATTTTGCTTTATAGAAACTGATTTTTGATCGATTCTTGCTAGAGATCTATATAATAAAGTAGTGCGTTCTTAATAAGGATTAGCTCATAAATAGACAGCGCAGTTGAAATCTTGATAACCCAAAAAGCTTTCCATACAAGAACCTACTTTACGTCCGATTGTTCCTAAACGATTTAGTGGTTCGATATATGTACTGCCTGCAACAGAAAGACAGACCTAAGTTTCAAGATGATAGCCTCAAAACTGAAAGAGACAGACGATCAGATGGACATGGGCTATATAAACTCTATACTATACTAACTCTATACTTTATGGGATCGGAGATGTCTCCTCTTATGCGATCAAATTAGAATATCTCCTTCTAGGGTATAAAATCAATTCATTTTGAAAGGCAGAGCCTTGTTTAAACACCTCAACTATGTGATCGGACTATAAGCACCGAAGATAGTCAAGAAGGCAGAGGAAATTGTGGTGGGGCTAGGGGAAACAAGGGCAGCTTGTCGCTGGGTTCGAGTCAGGTACTTCCGACTAGAGAACTCTACAGCCTATCATATGCACAGACTCTTTTGCTCTCTAATACAAACTTCTCTCTCTCTCTCTCTCTCTCTCTCTCTATTTGACAGGTGGCCAATGGCGCCGATTTGGTCATCAGCGTGCCGAATGCGAGCAGCAATGACAATGCCTTTTATCGGATCGACTACAGTCCGCCATTTGGTTATCCGGAACCGAATACGACAATACCGGCTAGTGAGATAGGACAGGATATTAAATTATCTCGCGTGCTGCCCGGCAGCGAGTACAATTTCTGGTTGTACTACACAAATTCGACGCATCGCGAGCTGCTCACCTGGACGGTGAACATAACCACAGGTGAGTTTTGCGCTCGGATCACAAAAACGAGGGGTCAACTATTTAATAACAACTTGCAATTATTAAACGTAGCACCCGATCCGCCGGACAATCTCAGCGTGCAGCTGCGGTCCAGCAAGAGCGCATTCATCACCTGGAAACCGCCCAGTACGGGCAAATATTCGGGGTTCAAGATCAAAGTCTTGGGCCTGACGGAGCCGCCGCACAGCGAATATAATCGCAGCTTTATGCTGGCCGGCAATGACACCCTGCAGCTGTCCGCCAAGGAGCTAACACCCGGCGGCACCTATCAGGTGCAGGCATATACCATCTACCAGGGCAAGGAGTCGGTCGCCTATACGAGTCGCAATTTCACCACAAGTAAGTCCCGGCCCGCGGGCACACGCACTTCCAGCGGTCGCTGCAATTACTAAAAAAAAACACACAGAAAATTAACTTTAATCCCTCTGCTAACGCTCACTCTGTGCGGCCCGGGTTGGGGGCAGAGTTTGCTTTGCCTTTGTATCTAATTGGTTGTGGTGCTAAGTAACTCTTTCTCCTAACAACTCTTTCTCCTCCAATTCTCCACTCTCTCTCCAACTCTTTCTCTCACTCTCTGTTGCTTACTGTCCCTCAATGGATCTGCGCGAAGGTAACCTTAAGTAACTTCTCAATTTGTTGTCTTCTTCTCGCTTGTCGCTTTATTGCTAATAAATACGTATACGACTATTTGAATGCTATTTAAGTAATCCCCACGCTGGCACAGTGCTATCCAAGTTTGCGATCAACCAAGTATTAAACACATTTTTAATTGTTTTGTTATATGTAAATGTCCGTCAGTTTAAAGCTAGATGCACATATCCTCTTGACATTCCAGCTTATTTCATGATAATCCCTGTTGTCAGCTAAGCTCCACTTCTAGCTAGTCCAGCTTATTAAAAGCTTGTTTGGGATATTTTGATTTTGTCATAGAAGGTGAACAATATAAAGCTAATCGAATCGAAGTCTATGTTGGTTACATTTTCCCATAAAGATTGTTCTCCGGCAGATTGTCTGTCTAGCTATCTTCAGAGCCTGCCTTGTCCCTCGTTCGAAGCCTTAACTTGTTGCGAATTACAAGCGCCACAAGCGTAAAACTTGGTTCATCCGACTTGGGTAACACTGTGCCTCAGCGTGTTGCGTCTTTATTATGCTGTCTGTATTAAGTGTAAGCCACACACACCTGCACACACACGCACACACCGTATCCAACTCCGTACCGTTAGCTGTCCATTGTAGTAAAACATTCTTGTAACCCCTCCCAAAAAACAAAAAAAAAAAAAACAATCCATATCCCATCCAGAGCCCAATACGCCCGGCAAGTTCATCGTTTGGTTCCGGAACGAGACGACGCTCCTGGTGCTGTGGCAGCCGCCGTATCCGGCGGGTCTTTACACCCACTACAAGGTGTCCATAACGCCGGACGATGCCATCGAGAGTGTGCTGTATGTGGAGCGCGAGGGCGAGCCGCCCGGACCCGCCCAGGCCGCGTTCAAGGGCCTCGTGCCCGGCCGTGCCTATAACATATCGGTGCAGACCGTCTCCGAGAATGAGACATCGGTGCCGACAACTGCACGCTACCTGACCGTGCCGGAGCGCCCGCTGAACGTCAGCTTCGATCCACGCTACACGACAACCAGCTCGTTCCGGGTGCGCTGGGAGCCGCCGCGCACCTACAGCGAGTACGACAGCTTTCAGATCTCCATATCGACGACACGGCGAGTGTTCACTGTGCCGCGCACCGAGGCGAGCAGCGTCTACTTTGACTATCCCAAGATTCTGGAGCCCGGCAAAAGCTACGATGTGGTGGTCAAGACCATATCGGATAATGTCAACTCCTGGCCGGCGAGCGCAGAGATTACGCTGCGTCCACGTCCGGTGAGAAGCTTGCGTGGCTATCTCGACGACCGCAGCAATACGGTGCACCTGTCCTGGGAGCCAGCCGAGACGGGCAAACAGGATAGCTATCGCATAAGGTGAGTGTGAACAGGAACAGGATGCAGCGCTTCGATCCATCAAGACTAATGAAACTTCCTGCTTTCAGCTACTACGAGAAGCTCAATGATACGGACGCGGCCTCGACGACGTCTCAGACGCTGGAGACGCCGCTAACGGAGTACCAACTGGCGCAGCTGCTGCCAGGCAGGCGTTACCACATCGAGGTCCAAGCCCTGTCCAATGGCATCAGCTCCAATGCGAGCAGCCTGACGCGCGATACCCGGCCCGCCGCGCCCATCATCCAGGAGCTGCGCAGCATAGCGCAGGGCCTCAACATCAGTTGGCGCAGCGATGTCAACTCGCAGCAGGATCGCTACGAGGTGCACTACCAGCGCAACGGCACCAACGAGGAGCGCACCATCAGCACCAACCGCACCAATTTGGTCATCAAGTATCTGCATCCCGGCTCCGGCTACGAGATCAAGGTCTATGCGATCAGTCACGATATGCGCAGCGAGCCGCATGCCTACTTTCAGGCAGTCTGTAAGTGTGGACACAACTCTATCAAATGGGCGTGATTCATTTGCTGAACGAATCTGCGACTCATTCAGTTGGCTGAATGCAACATTTAGTCACATTCATTCATTTAACTAAAATTGAGGAATTGAATCGAATTAGTACTTTGAAAGTTGAAATTTATTTTAAATGCGAATCCATTTAATATAAAGGAATTGATTACAATTTGAGTTTAATACTCGAAGAAGAATTCATTCACTCGATTTGAGAAAAGGGAATTATTTGATTGCACTCAATATTAAAAATTAATTAAAATTAGATAATTGTAAATTTTTGAATCGAATCGAATTACAAGAACTCAATCAATACCCAATCAATTAATCAATATGAAAATGAATTCAATTATAATTATGATCAATTTTCGAATTGAGTCGGAATTCAAATGCATTTTGCAAGAACTCGTTAGCTCGACTAATCAAATTGAATCAATTTGTTGAGTGCATTCAATATGAAAACTTAATTAAATTGTAATTCTAGTTAACTTTTGAATTGAATCGAAATTTGAATGCATTTTTTGCAAGAATTCATTCGCTCGACTAATCTAATTGAGGTGAATATTTGTTTGCATCGTATATGAATTAACTTTGGAATAAATTTTTTAAAGATTTACAATGTTAAAAGTTAAAACTTTAACAAAAGAAAATGAAATCAATTCAAATTGTATAAGGACCGAAAAAATCGGTGGAAATATACGTTTTTTAAGATATCTTGACCAAATTCCTTACATATCTGCTGAAACGTATAAATTCGGTCTATCTATTATATAGTTCCTATAGCAAGAAAATTAATTCTTTGGAATTACAAAGATAACTTTTTTCTACAAAAAAGATTTAAACTAAGCAATACCTTAGCAACATCGTACTCTATATCAAATAGCTCTGCCTTCAATTCAACCTTCGTGGTATTCATTCATTCCTCATTCCCTCCATTTATTAGTTTCAGTCAAATGAAGTGCAGTTCATATCAGTCCAATTCACAGTGTGAATGAATGTGAATGACACTCATTTAAGCCGCTTCCTTTTATTGTTAGCCCATCTTATTTCTGATCTTTCTGCTCTTCCCAGTTCCCAAGCCGCCTCGCAATCTCACCCAGCGCACGGTGAACACAAATCTGGTGCTGCTCAACTGGCTGCCGCCGGAGGGCAGCGATTACAGTGAGTACGCGGTGCGCTATCGGACCGCAGCCTCCACGTGGCAGCGTTTGCCCAACGTGCACGAGCCGCAGGCACGAATCGAGGACATGCACTACGGGGAGCGCTATCTGGTGCAGGTGAACACGCTGAGCTTTGGCGTGGAGAGTCCCGCACCGCTGGAGCTGAACATCACGATGCCGCCGCAGCCCGTGTCGAATGTGGTGCCGCTGGTGGATTCGCGTAATCTGACGCTCGAATGGCCGCGCGCGGACGGCCATGTCGACTACTATACGATCAAATGGTGGGCCACGGACGAGCCGCAGCTGGTCGAGTACAAGAACGTGACCCAGCTGAGCGAGCAGGAGCGTGAGTATTGCCAATCAAATAATAACCGAATAAAACCCAACTCCTCTGCCTCTGTACAGTCAGCTCGACCAGCGTGCGCATACCCATTGAGGATTTGGCGCCGGGTCGTCAGTACAAGTTCGAAGTGCAGGCCAGCTCCAATGGCATACGCTCGGGCACAACGCATCTGTCGACGCGAACTATGCCGCTCATTCAATCGGATGTGTTCATATCGAATGCCCACGAGCAGCAGCAGCCACAGCAGGAGAAGGGGCAGGATCTGCAGCCGGAGGAGGAGGCTGAGTCCAGCGATAGCATCACCTTGAACTACACGCCCACGCCCGCGTCCAGCACACGCTTCGACATCTATCGCTTCTCTCTGGGCGATCCTTTGATCAAGGACAAGGAGAAGCTGGCCAATGACACGGAACGTAAGCTCAGCTTTACGGGCCTCACGCCCGGTCGCCTCTACAATATAACCGTTTGGACTGTCAGCGGGGGCGTGGCCAGCCTGCCCATACAGCGTCTCTATCGGCTGCATCCGCTGCCCATTGCCGATCTGCAGGCCACACAGCTGGACGCCAGAGAGATTACGCTGCGCTGGACGGCGCCCGCCGGCGAATACACAGACTTTGAGCTGCAGTATCTGAGCGCGGATGCGGACGCGCCGCAGCTGCTGCAGAATCTTACGACGCAGACACAGTTGACGCTGCAGCGACTGCAGCCATATCACAATTACACCTTCACCGTTTCGGTGCGTGCCGGCAGCGAGCTGGGCAGCGCCATGATGCGCACGAGTGCGCCCATCTCGGCCAGCTATCAGACGCTGCCGGCGCCGCCGGGCCGTGTCGAGTACTTCCAGCCCAGCGATGTGCAGCCGGGCGAAATCAGCTTCGAGTGGCTGCTGGCCGTGCAGGAGCAGCACGGACCGATTGCCCACTATCGCATCAGCTGCCAGAATGTGGACGACGCCTCCGATGCGAGCAGCTACGAGCTGCCCGCCAATGCGACCCAGGCGCGCATCGAGAACCTGGTGCCGGGCAACAGCTACATCTTTCGCATTCAGGCCAAATCGGCGCTGGGCTACGGCTACGGCGTCGAGCGTGAGCATCGCCAGCTGATGCCCATACTGGCACCGCCGGCGCCAGCGCCCCACATCATGCCCGTCGAGATGAGGCACAGCAGCACGACCATACAGATACGCTACCGGCAGAGCTACTTCTCGAATGCGCACGGCCTGGTGCGCTGGTATACGATCATTGTGGCCGAGGATGTCGGCAAGAATGCCTCCGGCCTGGAGATGCCCAGCTGGCAGGACGTGCAGTCATATACCGTCTGGCTGCCCTATCAGGCCATTGAGCCGTACAACCCGTTCGCCAATGTCAGCCTGAGAAGTGCCGGCTTTGAGGATTTCACCATTGGCAGCGCCGGCTGCGAGAAGCATCGCACCGGCTACTGCAATGGTCCACTCAAATCGGCGACCACATATCGCATCAAGGTGCGCGCCTTTACGGACGAGGATAAGTTCACGGATACGGTGTACAGTGAACCGATTACCACGGATCGCGACGATGTCCTCTGGCTGGCCAGCACCCTGGCCATTGCCGTCTTCGTGCTGTGCCTGTTGACGGCATTGGGCTACTATCGCTATCGCTGCCATAGCATGCGGCGCACCGCCAACAAGCTGGCCCGCATGCCCGACGAGCTGACGGCCCTGCCCGAGGGCTATATAGCGCCGAATCGGCCCATTCATGTCAAGGACTTTGCGGAACACTATCGCCTCATGTCCGCCGATTCGGACTTTCGCTTTAGCGAGGAGTTTGAGGAGCTGAAGCATGTCGGCCGGGATCAGGCATGCAGCTTTGCCGATTTACCCTGCAATCGGCCCAAGAATCGTTTCACCAACATTTTGCCATACGATCATTCGCGATTCAAGCTTCAACCCGTCGACGATGATGACGGCTCCGATTATATAAATGCCAATTATATGCCGGGCCATAATTCGCCGCGCGAGTTCATTGTCACGCAGGGACCGCTGCATTCCACGCGGGAGGAGTTCTGGCGCATGTGCTGGGAGAGCAACTCCCGTGCGATTGTCATGCTGACGCGCTGCTTTGAGAAGGGGCGCGAGAAGTGCGATCAGTACTGGCCCATCGATCGTGTGCCCATCTTCTATGGGGATATAAAAGTGCAGCTCATTACCGATACGCACTTCCTCGACTGGTCCATAGCCGAGTTTATGGTCTCCAGGGTAAGTGGCAGGGAGAAGCGTTCAGATGCAAGAAGTAATACGATTTCGTTATTGCTGAATATTTAATTTTAACTGCCAGAATTTTATATGTGAAGCGAGAAGCGTTTAGAGAAGCGATAAATTGTGAGAAACCCGAATAAGCTGAATGAAGAAAGAAGATATTTGAGAAGCGATGTGAAGCGAGAAGAGTTAAAAGAAGCGATAAAATGTGTGCCACCCCTGAATAAGCTGGATGAAGAAAGAAGCCATTTGAGAAGTGATGTGAGGCCAGAAAAGTTTAGATAAGCGATAAACAAAAAAATGCTTAAAGAAAAAACCGATTGGAGTAGAACAGTGAGAAGCGGTGGAAGAAACGTTTTAAATAGACTAAAAGTCTCTTGTAAATGATTTCTAGATGGCTGTTTTAATCCATCTTTTTTGTAGATTTTTACTAGGCAGGTTTGTTGCCTTCAAGATAAGTATCAGAGAGAAGCAATGTAATGCGAGAAGTTTTCAAAAACAATAAACATCACTTACCATTAAAACTTTCCGTAAGCCAACAAGAAAATCCAAAGAGAATTGCCATGAAGCGAAAAGCCTAAAAAGATAAGAAATAGCTATATTATATTCTCTGAAGGAAGCAAAGCAGGAAAATAGGCAATAAAAGTATCAATTAGATAAGTTATATAAAATGCAAGCAATGGCTTGTATTTCAGTTACTTCAAGCTAAGAAAGAAGTGCTGTGATATGCGCATTAGACCAACAAAGCTAGTTAGCAGCTTGTTAAAAAGCTTGCTTCTCTCTTTGATTATAGCAAGAGTTTGTAAGTTTAAGCTAAGCGAGAAGCGAAGGCAGATTTTAGTCAACGAGAGCTAAAAGCTTTTTGCAACTTTTAGGGACAGCGTCATCGTTTGCTTTTTTTCATAAAGCTTCTCGCTTGGCTTCTCTCTGCACTTTACTTCTGCTTCACTCTAAACGCTTCTCTCGTCGCTTCCATATAGAATTGCATCTAATTTTACTCATATATTTTTCGCCACCCTCTCTAGAATTGTGAATCGCGCATTATGCGGCACTTCCACTTTACCACCTGGCCGGACTTTGGTGTGCCGGAACCGCCTCAATCTCTGGTGCGATTTGTGCGCGCCTTCCGTGACGTCATCGGCACCGATATGCGACCCATTATCGTCCACTGCAGCGCCGGAGTGGGCAGATCGGGCACATTTATAGCACTGGATCGAATACTGCAGCACATCAACAAGTCTGACTATGTGGATATCTTTGGCATTGTGTTTGCCATGCGCAAGGGTATATATCTTCCTGAATATGTATAATATAAAACTGCTTGTTTTGACTGACTGCCTGACTGATTGTTGATCCACGGAAACAGGAAGAGCTTGTGTATTGTTAGTGTGAAGTCCGCCCGGAACTTTGCCTTCAAGCTCATGAATAAGCGTTTCAAGATTTTCTAAAGTATAACCCACGGTAGTAAAACTGGGCGGATAACTTTGATTTTAAATCCTTATATCTGTTGTAGAAGGTATTATAATTTAGTCAAGAAGCGTATAGCGCATAGTAAGAGACTTCATAAAGTAGATATATAATCTGAATGAGTATGAACTGCCTAGTTGATGGAGTCATCTTCATCTGTCCGTCTGGCCATGCAGACTTGTCTCTCAGTTCGCATAGTTCTGACTTTTTAAATGTGACGTATTTAGCTGGATCGGACTTATATATTATATAGCTGAACAATATATATTATATATTGTATAAACAACTTTTTTTGTTTTTCAATATATCGCAAACAAACTGTGTAATTGCCAGCTGCACAATACTATTCGCATGTCTGTAAAACCGAAAGCCAAATGTAGAGTATTTCACATTCGGCATGCCGAAGAAAGCCATTTATTTTCCATCTGTCTACATAACAGATTATTTGGGGTTCAAGCTATGGCACGGCTAGATTTAACCACGAGTAATGCCCGCTAGAAGACACACCTTTGTATATATGCATATTTATTTTGAGCTTCTCTAATGCTTCTCGCTTTCCCCCTGACAGAGCGCGTCTTCATGGTGCAAACGGAGCAGCAATATGTGTGCATACATCAGTGCCTGCTGGCGGTGCTGGAGGGCAAGGAGCATCTGCTTGCCGATTCGCATGAGCTGCACGAGAACGATGGCTATGAGGGTAAGTTGAATCAAGGCAGTCTGTTTGCCACGCCCCAAAAAACGCCCCTCGCTGGCCGCCTTGCGCGTCAGACCACGTTCTACACTCTCCTTCAAAGTTGTCGTTTGGTTTGGTGAACGTCGCTGCGGCTGCTAATTTTAATCTCTAACTACCATTGACTAATGCTCTGTACTAAAGCTCTATGCTAAACTATATATGTGTATATATGTAGTATATATATATATAGACAACAACAACAACAAGAACAAGAACACACACAACTTTTGGGTTTGCAGCTGTTTTTTTCATATGTTTTCTTTTTTAATTTGTGACTAACCAAACAGTTTGTTATAATTTAATGAATTTCTTCTTTCTCTTCACACAAACACACACACGCACACATTGTATATCAAACACACACACACACCTGTCTAACAACCCACACACACACACACACACACTTAAACACACACACATACACTGCTCTCAACTGCTGCCTTCACAAAATTGTTTGCAACTCACGAATTCAGTGACTAAAATTTACTTAGAGCGCCCCAAGCCACAGCCGTTGCAGGCCGCCGCCGCCGGCAGCAGCCCGTTGCATGCAACGCCGCTGCGTGCCTCACTGGCCCTCGCCGAGGAGCTGGACAGGGAGCTGGAACTGGAACTGGAGCAGCAGCAGCAGCAGCTGGACGAAGATGATGAAGACGAAGATGATGATCAGCAGCCTCTGAACAATGAGACAACAGCTACACTGTCCACGGCCAGCAGCAGCAGCAACAGCAGCAGCAGCAGCAGCTTAGGCAGCAAGAGTCAGCAACAGCAGCAGCAACAACAACAACAACAACAACAACATTGTGTACAGCAGACAGCAACAACAACAAACATTTGCACTAGCACTCAATCAGACACAGACACTGAGGATGAGGATGGTGATGGTATTGATAAGAGTCCGCTTTTAGGTTTGTACCATAAACAACAACAACAACAACAACAAAGTGCACCCCCCACCCAACCCCACACAGCAACAACAAAAATGGCTACAAGCGCATATATCCACCCCCTTTTTTTTGTAGTGTACTCAAAGTAGTTTGTCAAAAGCAAAAAGAAAAAAGAAATCGCACAATATCTAACACTTGTTGTATATAAATGCACACACACACTTGCTAACTTGTTACTTGTAGTGTAGTGTAGTGTTATTAAAAAGCCTAACTAATACACACGCACACACAGACACAACACACACGCTAACAACTAACGCCTGGGCATGTTAAAAAATATATATATTTATATTTGTTGTGTAGCATAAATTTGATAAAAAATATAGAAATTTCTTTAAATACTGTGTAAATAAAATATATTAAAAATTTATATTTAAATTTATTTTCACACAGATGACGAAGGCATTGCCGAAACAGGCATTTGAGAGAGAGAGAGAGAGAGAGAGAGTGATAGCAAGCGAGAGAAAGAGAGAGAGCCAGTCAAAACCAGAGAGAGTGAGCTGAAGATATATGAAGACTTGCTGCGGATATTTATGCATATATATATATTTATATATACATATATACAAAATACATTATTATAAGCCTAGCATAAGCACATATATATTATATATACACACGTCGTATATATATATAGCTATATACATAGTTAATATAACAAACAAAACAAAAAAAAACACGAAAAAAATTCTGCCTGTGATGTGCTGGATGTGATTTGTCTAGAATTTTGGCAGAAGCGTTAACAAACCCGCAACAACAAGAGGAGCCTGCAAACTCGAGGCTGCGCTACAGAAAGAGAGCGAGAGAAAGAGAGAGAGAGAGAGTTTCTCCTCGTTTGCCATACGCGCCTCCAGCCAAGTTAATGCCGCCAATTAGACCAAAACAACAGAGCGTTTAATCTTAAGTATCAGGTATAATTAGCTATTCTTTTATACTTAAAAAAAAAACAAAAGCAAAACACAATACAACTTCTATTTTTGTATGCTACTATTATTGTAAGCTTAAAGAACAATATATGCTCCTATGTATATGTATAGTTACTTATATGTTTTATACCATATGTTATACTATATATATATATTATACTATGAGCTAGTATTTTTTTTAAATAACTATTTTGTAAATTGTGTGTGCCTGTATATGTATTTGTATTATCTTAGCTCTATTTACAAATAATCTTTTGTATTAACTATTTAACGTTCATTTCGAGTTGTATTTTATTTGTTTTTTTTTTTATTATATTTTAATTTTGCTTTTGTATTTTAGTTAATATATAAATGAATATTTAAATTGACTAGTTGTGCATTTTGTTGTTGCTGTTTTTCTCGTTAATGTCGAGTTGTCAATCAAATTATTTTATTGTTGCCCAATGATCAATTGACTTAACTATATTAACATATAGTCAATCAGTCAATCAATCAATCTGAGATTTGTATATGTCTCGATGCTCATTTTTAAGAGTGTGCAATAAATTTTAGATATAGACATATATCACAATCGTATTAACTGATCAACAACAGCAACAAAATTGTCATTTTAATTGTATAGCATTTATTTTTGCATTCAAAACAGAAAAGATAAACACAAAAACAAGAACAGAGTGCAGCACAAAGCGAAAACAATAAAAAAATGCTATCGAGAAATGTACATTGTTTATCCTTTTATTTTCTACAGCAGGCTCAACAATTTTACTAAAAACCGCACAGCCAGAAAAGCATTTTAATATATCCGGAAAACAAGCAAATAGATCAGACGAATGATATAAGCATCATCAAAAATGTCCTTTCCAGATTCTTAGTAGTCATATAACCATATAGAGAAACTTTTATAAATTTTGATTTATACATTCTTAACTCTCCTTTGGGGTCTATTAATTTTCGAGAATTGTTCTACATTGTTTTGGCTTGGGCGTCTCTTTAATAATATAAACTCATATATATCATACGCAAAACAAGATATTTGTTTCGATATCTCCTTCTCTTAACGTCGATAATTATCAATTTTAAGACATCAAAGAAAATAATGGTTCTTTGAAAATATATATGTATAACAGGCAATAGAAAGCATCTCCGAACCAGTAAAAAATATATAATTGTTGAGCAGGGCGATATCTTTATGATTATTGATAAATATTGATTTGAGGACAACAAGTTCTTATGCATAACTCAAAGATTTTAAAAGCTAGACACACCAAACTTGGCACGTAGGTTTTGATATAGTCTTCACACACGTAGAATGTTGCACATTTGCCACACATATACCCATTCCATTAAAAATGAATCATTCTTAAGCGTAAAGCCCCACAGCTGTAAAAGAAAACATAGCTCCACTTTTACAAATAATGTTTTCAGAAGCTTCTTAATTACACTTTTTAGATTCCATAAACTTTTGAATACGTTTTTACTTTTTTAAAAGAAGAAAAGCATAATTTGTTTTTAATATATTTAAGAAACATTGTGATAAATGAAATAAATTAATAGTTGGGCTTTTCATTATTTTTTGCCGAATGTCTTGTAAGGATAGAGCTGTAAGCACCTTAGCTAAGAGAAGGCTTGATGCTGGAAACGGCAGTCGGGTGGGTACCGGCTTAGGATTGGGTTTGCTTAAAACAGGTTTGCAGCGAGTACGAAAAGTGCATGACTTAAAGCTTTAGTCTAGCCTGTTTTTAATGCGTAGTTGCATGTTCGTACTTCTAGAATTGTTTTTTTTTCTGGTACCGAAAGATAAAATAGGGCTATCTGCATATATCAAAAGAATAAAACATGTTATGTAATTTTAAGCGCCCGCCCAAAAGTATGCAGCATTTAAAAACGACGACTTTTGTGTTGCCATAAAAGGCCGCATAATTAGCATGGCGGCGCCACTGAGCAGGCAACATTTCGTTATGGAATTGTTCTAAATAAAATGTGCGCTAATTGCGAGCATTTATCGATAGGCAATTATCGATACGCGCACATTTTTAAAGGCAAAATCGGGCTGAGCTGCTGTTCCTGTTGCTGTCGCTGTCGCTGTCGCTGTTACCGGCGAGTCGGGCCAAACATTTGAGAAATCTTAATAAGCTGGACAAACCAAATAGAGGAGAAATAATCTAGGCAATTATAAGGCCGCAAACTGATACCACAAACAGGCCGAGAGTCGCGACTACTTGTTGCAAGTTCCAAAGAAAAATATGTTGTCGTTGTGTGCGTGCCTGCGTATCTGCGTATCTGCGTGCGTGTCTGCATGTGTGTGTGTTGTGTGTCTCTGTGTGTGTGTGTCGGCATTCGTTTAAACAAATAAAGCTTGGAACTAATTGCATTTGCACTTGTTGTGCGATATTTCTATGTTGGAAATTATATGGACACGAGTGCTGCAGGCCCAGACGAGTCACGAATGCCAAATTGACTTTAGTTGTGTATACCCTGTAACTATTACAGAGGGGTATTTACAATTAATAGAATAGATTAGAAGAAGATAGAGTAGACAAAAGCATACGTTCTCGACAAAGTGACTCGTTTTGGCTATATACTCCCGGTATACTCAAAACTGGTGTGCCGACATCTTCTCACCTGTATACCATGTCTAACTATAGTCCTTAGGAAATTTCTGTACTTTTCTTAAGACATTTTCCAAACACAATTTTGAACTTGTAGAGTTCAGATCATAAGCAAAGTAGTTATTCCAGATACTGTGCTCTATTTATAGATATAGTTATATATGAGTATGAAAGTGAATGTATTTTAGGCTTAAATTTCGAACCTAAAAACTATAAATACACCTGTAAGACCCATTGTACTCGAAGAAAAGAAGTGTTCAATCCATAACCAGATCAAGTTCAAACAATATTCCTCTTGTTTGTGTCTTCCAACTGGTGCACTTTTTCAGAAACATCCTTGGACTTTTGGCATGCGTCTTCTTAAGCAGGATTGAAGCACAAAAAGGCTAACTAACTTAGTAGATAAATGTGCCTGAGTAAAAGCTGCCTACAGGGTATACTCTAGTCAAGCAGAGTCAGCCAATGCATTCGAAACTTGTTGCTTTTTTTGAGATGAGACACGTCATTTGTCTTTTATCTGCGGCCTTTTAGCGTTTGGCTTAATTGACTTCTTCTACAGCGTCTACGAACAGAAATTGCTGTGCCCATAGAATGGAATAGAATAGAACTTTGAAGTCGGCCAGGCATCATCTTTTTAAGCAGCCATGTGTTATGGCCAATACCAATTGGCCATAGCGCGGAACATTTAGCTTCATTACGTCAAACCATTTCGAGTCTTAACCATGGAGCGAAGCTCGCTGTTCGCGTTCGCGTTCGCTCTTCTGGCACTGCAGAACCGTTTTAATTAGATGTAACCATAATAAATCAACAACAATCTTTGTCTGTGTGCGTGACTGTTTGTGTGTGTTTATATATATATATATATATGAGTGTGTGTGTGCGTGTGAGTGCGGAGCGTGAGCCCAGGACACTTTTTTTGTTCCCATAAGCCACAAGACAAATGACGAGCGAGTCCAAGACCAAAACCAACAACAACAACAACCATCTCGGAGATTCTCTGCAGTTGTTGTTGCCTTCGGTCGGTGCCATTACATAATGCCAGCTGAGCAACAGCTGAGCAACTGTTGAGCAAATGAGCACTTGACATGCGAGACGCCACTTTGGCAAAGATCTTCACAAACTCATGAGTGCGAAGCCAATCCTGAACACAGTTAGCTGTGCAATGTTGGGGAAACACTTAAAAATTAAATTGGAAAATATTTAGTCATTAGGCTCTAAAAGAGTTCCTCACATCAAATAGCCATATTTTCGAGAATCAAGCTGTTAAGAACGTTTAAGGATGGCGCACAAAGAATAATTGAAAAATTGAATGCTCTCGAGAGCGTATGGGCTAAGAAATGAGAGATAGTTAGACGGAGAGACGTATGAGCGGGACAAGATGTAAGAGAAAGATAGAGAAAATGATAAGAACATATCAATGTGTAGAAGAAGACGATGAAGAAAAAGCACAGTGTGAATTGTGATACGAACAAAGATAGAAAGAGAGTGGGAGAGAAAGATAGAGAGGGGGGGGTGAGAAAAAGAAAGGATAGACAGAAAGATGGAGACATTCAGATGGGCAGCGAGACAGGAAGAGAAAGAGAGAATAAAAAGGCAGAAAGAGGGAGGGGAAAAAAAAGACAAGGAAAGAGCGCTATATAGAAGAGTGGTAGAGGAGAAGGAAAGAAGCGAAGGCGGAGAAAGAAAGGGACATAAAAAAGCTCGAAAGTAAGAGACAGATTTTCATATAGATAACAATAGGTAAAAAGATAAAGGAAAGTTAAAAGAGTTAGTAAGAATGAGAGGAGAGAGAGAGAGAGAGATACAGATAGAGAGGCTGAGAGAAAGAGAGAGAGAGAGGGAATCAATGAAACAGTAAGAAAATCAAAAATTAAAAACAGAGTGAGAGCGAGAAATAAATACAGAATAGGTTTGAAAAATAAGCAAAGCAAAATAAAGACCACGTTTTTACAGATATGTGAATGATGTTAATTCTACCTATAGAATAATATGATATAGTAGCTCGATATTGAAAGTAGTTTTCTGAAATGTTAGAAGCAGGACAGAGCTCGTAAAAGCCAAGATTGGTGAAGGTATATTAAAAAGAATAGGAGACTTTCATACAAGAATTCAATTTACGTGCGCTCATTCAGCTATATAATAAAGATATATATATATTTATATAAAGCACTTAGGCAGCAATAACTATTAAGACTTGTTACCAAAAATTATGTTTTAAATTTTTATGTTAAAAAAAGAGCTTCGATTGCCAAGATTTGCGAATGCGCATTTGAAATGATGCACCATTTATGCGATTCCAATAGATATATATATATATATATATATACATATATTATAGATATAGATGTATATATAAATGCATTTAGTAGTTATGTCTTAGCTTAAGGGCGTCAGTCAAGCAGTTAGATTGAGCATCTAATCGCGTGCAATTGCAATTTGATTTGGTGGCATCTAATGACACAGATTATGCAGCGATATAAGCCAATGATATGGAGCAGCCAGCTCTTTGGGCTAGTTGGCCAAAATGCTGTTGTTGTTGTTGTTGTTGTTGCTGCTGCTGTTTTTTTGTTTTGGCTTTAAGCTGAGTTTAACCCACATTCGTGGCGCGTTGCTAGCTACCATTTGACAAACGCCTGAGCGCAATGCAAATTGCAGCCAGCCCCCTGCCCCCTGCTGTCTCTCACTCTCTCTCTCTCTCTGTCCCGCACTCACTCTCTCTCTTTCTAAGCGCTGTCTGCAATGTGCACAGCGCATGCAATTTTCATGAAACCCTACAACATTACACTTGGACTTGAACTTGCGAATTTGCTAGACGACGAATCAAGCCAACACCAACATGCAGCAGCAGCAGCAACATGCAGCAACAATATGCAGCGGCAGCAACACCACCAACGCCAGCAGCAATCAGCGGCAAGTGAATGAGCTTAAATTGTCCATGGCTGGCAGAGCGTGCGGGGGAGGGGGTGACTGCGGTGTGTTGCCGTGTTGCAGCTGCATAAGCCGCACAGCTTAGACGATGGCTGGCCGACTGCCTGCCTGCCTGGCTGCCTGCTTACCTGACTTGCCAGATTGTTGCATGTTGTTGCCCGAACGCCCTCAGTACGTTATTATGCGGCTGTTATTGTTGCAACTAGTTGTTGTTGCTGTTGTTGTTGTCTGGTCGCTCGTCTGTGGAGCATCAAGGCACTGGGGCAGCGAGGCATCAAGTTCGCAACGGGCGACAGCCAGCACGCATACCCAGCAATTGCTGGAGCTGGCAGGCGGGAGTCAGATGAGGCGGGAAGCGGGAGGCGGGAGGCGGATGAGGCTAAGTTAGAGACTAAGACGGATGCAGAGCAACCGCAGTTACTTTGGTTAGGCACACACTCACACACACACACACACGTACGAGTTGCTTAGACAAGCCTCAATTAAGTTGCAATTGCAGTTGCTGCTGCCTGTTGCTGCTGCCTGCTGCCTGTTGCTGCTGTGCAGCGTTGGCGGCGTAGGAATTTTGCTCGTTGCTGCCCACGCGTTGCTGCTGCTGCTGCTGCTGCTGATAAAGTCCAAAATGATGTACTACCTTCTGCTGGTGGTTTGTTGTTTGTGTCTTAGTTTTAAGCAGCAGCACACCACAGGAGCGCAGCGCGGGCCCCTTAACGGGCCTAAAAAGGCAACTAAGATAAGAAGATAAGCAGAAGCTATATACGGTATATAAAAAACTGTCTATCCTAACTAGCTCAACGATTGGTGATCAGCGCAGCGAGCAAACTGTAAGAACTTGGTAGCTGCAACTTTTTAGGTTAGTTATCTCATGCAATGAAAATTCCACCCGCAAGCGTGAAAAATTCGTGGAATACAATGGCATGAAACTTTTTTGTTTAACATTTGATTCGCCCTAAAAGCATCACCGCAAACATTAAGCAATTTTACAGAGTTACGTTTTCAAGCTTATTTCCAAGAATCTCTCTGAAAATTCTGTTAAGACGTCTTTCACACTTTTCGAAGAATCTACTGAAAAATGCGGATATTGCATCTGAACAATTTTTAGACAAAGTTTAAAGTATGAACTGAACTGCTTTAAATATCTTTGTCGAAGCTCTAGATTTCCGCGATTTCAAGAATTCCACCCGCAAGTGTGAAAAAGTCGCGGAAAATCAGCTTCAAACGCATTAAACAACATCTTTGTGTAAATTCCTTGTCAATTTTACATGCCGAAAGTCTAATGTTGAAATATTTAACAGGCAGTTTAGCTTCAAGCTAAATTTTGGCAGCCAGATGCAATGTTAAAGCAATGCAAAGGAAAAGAATTGCAAGGCAATAAGACAACATGCTCAGGTAGTTGTTAACGTTGACAGGAGCATTTGATAAACTGGACAGGTTAATAAAAATCAAACGAGTAGTTGAAAATAAATCTACTGGAATTGAATGGTGCGACGGTTGAAACATCTACCGTTAATTTCCGCTAAATAACGAACTGTTTGATTGGTTGGCGCCATAACCAGTTGAGAATTATAAAATAAATGCACATTGATGCACAAAGTAACCCCTTAGTGAGGTGTTACTAGTCATGCGTTTAGCTAACTAACTATTCGATTGCTTTTTATTAACCAAATGTTATACCAAGTGTTATTTAACCAATCTATTGTTAGTTCCTATAGGTCGACCTTGTCTGAGATTGAGGATTGCAGACGATCGCTGGCTGCCAGACCCGTTTCATGCTCGATGCTGGAAAAGCGTCGTATCATCTCCTGGCGCAAATCACTGGCGTATTCCTTTAGCTCCTCGATCTCCGAGTGGAATTCGCGCAGCTCGTAGCGCAGCTGGCGGCTGGTTAGAAATGTTTTACTGTGCCTCACCGCCTTCGCTTTGTGGGCGCTAATGACGCGATTCGCCTTCGCTTTGGAGAGCTTCAGCTCGCTCAGCCGATTATAGCGCTGCTTGCAAACGGGCAGCTCCTCGGCCACGAGCCGGCTCCAATCCTGATACTGCTGCGCCACGGCGCCCAGTTTGCGCACCCGTCGATTCTCCTGGCAGAGCTGATTGCGCATCTTGTTCAGCAGACCGCGCATCAGGCGATAATTGCAGATCATCTCGTCGATCTCGCATTGGAGCCGATGATGAGCATGCTGGAGATTGCGCACCTCCAGCTGTTCCTCACAGCTGAGCGAATCCTTTTGGGCTTCGGCCAGCGGCAGCTTTCGTTCCGCCAGATGTTCCCGATCTGGGCTAGCGTC
The DNA here is from genome assembly GCA_035045355.1 of Drosophila lacicola. Lineage (NCBI taxonomy): Eukaryota > Metazoa > Arthropoda > Insecta > Diptera > Drosophilidae > Drosophila > Drosophila lacicola. The sequence goes on along the minus strand of JAWNPB010000148.1, from coordinate 6,762,216 downwards.
CTTTTTGACCTTGACTGGCTCCTCCCTGCATTGCTTGAATTCGAATACCCCGAGCTTCGGAAACGGCGACTCCGATGTCTCCGGCTGCTGCTCGGTGGAGTAGTCCGAGATGTCCAGCTCCAGCTGAGCCTCTTTGCGCTGCTTGATCACCAGCTGCATTTGCTCGATGCGTCGTATCAGGCAATCCAAATCGCCCACCAGCTGCATGGTGCGATCCTCGTCGTCGGTGCGATCCTCACTTAACATCTGATCGAAGCTCAGCTCCTGCTCCTCCTCCTCCTCGTCGTTGGCCGTGAAGCTGACCTCGTCGTCATAATGAAAGATCTCGATTTTGCGACAGCGCACTCGATGGCTCAACATGTCCATATAATCGACGGGCACCTTGTCGCAGTCACCCAGCCGCTCGATGATCTTATCCTCTGAATCCTCAATCGTTATTGTTGTCATTTTGTCTCTATTTCTTTAATCTCGTTTTCTATATATGTATTTATGTATCGCTAGTTTTGTGTATTGTCTATGACTAAAATTTAAATAATGCTTGCTCTAGTCTTGAAAATATTATGACAAGTCATTCCATATTGGATTGCTTTGATGCCTCGCCTAAAGTTTCTTTTTATTCCCTTGTCAACAAATGAGCTATGAAGAGCAGAAGGCATCCCCGAGCTTAAAAAGTATATTCATATATTCTAATTCAGTTGTTGCTTCCTTTCGTTGCTTGACGCTTGTAATTCCCAACAAGTTCATGCCTCGATGGAGGGAACAACCTAGACAGACAATTCTCTTTTTTATTGATAGTCAACCTTGCTGTTTTTTGTTTATAATATTTATATAAATAATAACAAACATACAACTCGAGCTGGCAGAGCTAAGCCAGGACTATACTCAATCAGCATCAACAGCCAAGTCAGAAAAGTCTTATCCATCCGTCCGTCTGTCAATTTCTATGCTTACAAGTCGCTCAGTCTTAAAGCTTCGTTTCGTAACTTTGCAAGTGTCCGCTTTACTGTTGTAGGCCGTATCTATGCCGGAACCGACCGGATCGGACCACCATATCACATAAATTACATAGGAAAGATCGGTTATCGACATCGGATCACTATTTCACATAGCTGCCATGGGAAAGATCGGTCGAAAGGTAGGTTCTGGCAAAATATTCTCTTTTCCAAGATATTTTCATCGAACTCAGCAATTAGGAGATTCCATATTCCACACTGCAACACCGTAGGGTGTTGAATCTTATCCTAACTTTCTGGTTTTTAATTTTTGAAAGTCAAGGATTTACACAACAATTTGGTCAGTTGCGAAATAGAAGAGAGTAGCTTTTGAGCCAAGCCTGTTGCATTTACGTATATGCCTAATATTTGCCTTACACATGCCGTCTGGTCCTTCCAGCCGTAAATCCTATCGTCTCAGCATTTTGGGCCCAATTCCCCACCGAAACAGTTCAATTACCCGCTTAGCTGAGTGCGCTCCTGTGCTGCGACTCGGGCTGATAAGAAAATTTATGGTTAGTCAGTTGCTGTGGCGGCATAATTGCGCACCCACATACACATGCAGAGGTCGGGGGCCCGTGGGCTTTGGCGTGTGTCTCAGCCTGAGTGGAGTCCATGTCTGCACAGTGCCTGCTGCTGCTGCTGCTGCCTGCTCTTTGCATATGCTGCAGCCGCCGCCGCCGCCGCCGACCAACTGGCCACGTCTGGGGCAGTTGACTTTGTTTACCCGCAAGTTGTAATTTTCTGCGAAACCATCAGCCGCAGAATTGCTTTCTGCTGCCGTCGCCGCCGCTGATAAGTCCCGCTTCTGATGCTTCTCTGTCGCTTCTCGCTGCGTTTTTCTTTCTGTTTTTTTTTTTTGCTAGCCAGCTCGAATCTCGTTGGCTGCCATCTAGCAGGTATTTGTGGCATTGCAATTGGGCATCGGTTTGGCTGCGGTTTGAGATTTACTTTGCCTAGCTCTTGCTAATTGCTTTTCAAGATTTCGGGGCTAGGGCATACGACACGAGTGCCCGCAGTCTTGTATAATATAATGTGCTGCTACTCCTTGGGCCACCGTTTCCCGCCGGTGCTGTGCATCTGTTGACAGGCTTTTAAGTGCCTGATCGCGCTGTCACACTGTGGAATTTCGCGGGCCTCGACAAACCCAAAGCTAGACGGCCTGGCCACTTGACCAGCCAAATGGGGTCACTCGGCTGCCCACCCCGCCCAAGGGTATGAGCTCTGCTGTTGACTGACAGTTGTCTTCACGTCACTTGCTGCACTTTCTCAAAGCGGCGCTACGAGAATTTTGGATGAATGAATTAAGTTGGCAGTCTCGACATGCGTATGTGTCTATTCACTTACTAATTGAAAACTTCAAAAGATGAAATTATGGACTGTCGCCCGAGCAGGGACTTTCATTTATCCATTGGTCAAATAGATAATAGATGGACAACATAGTTGTTTTTAAAGAAGCTTTTGCTAGGTAAGAAACTACTGCTTTAGGCACAGGTAACACTCAGAAATTTGTACTTTAAGAAGAAAGAACCTTTTTTAAAGTAAAGATTTGGTTTCACTAAGTATCAGGTGCTTAGGTTAGACTTCAAAACAGGAACAAAACTGGCGTCCAAGCGACGCAAGCTAAGCTTAATAGTTTTGCTCTATAGTTAGACTTTCAGTATACTTTTCTTTAAAGCGCCTTAATTAAAGAAAAACCTTAAAATCTTTATACAGAGGCTTGCTTGCACCAGGGACTGGGAGTTAGCTTTTGCTGACAATTCTCGAATGAGCCAGCAATTGCAAAAAAATAATTGCAATCAAAGAAACATTTGCCAAGTAAAGATCTGCTTCATTAAGCTAAGGCTTTGCTCAGGAGAATAAAAATGTACTGACGCCCGAGCAGGGGCCAAGAAATAATTTGTTCAAGAGTGGACAAACTGCTCATCTGGAACTAGAAAGAACTAGGAAGCTAAAATTTTCACTGTAGCTACCTTATGTGATGAAGATGCACGTAAAGATGGGGTTTCGGGAAATTCCACCCGCATGTGTGGGAAAATCGCAAAGAATGTATGTATGATACATACATTCATACATAAAATACATATATACATACATACATACATATATACATACATATATACATATATACATATACACATATGTACATATATACATATGTACATACATACATACATACACACACACATACATACATACATATATACATACATATATACATATATATATATACATACATATATACATACATATAAACATATATACATAGATACGTAGATACATAGATACATACATACATACATACATATATGCGTTCATATATATGTACATACATACATGTACATTCAAAAAATAAACAGCAAAAAAACAAGAAAATACCAACAAAAAAAACACTTAACTACTAGCCAAGCATGAAAAACTGCAGAGCCTACTTGAATTCTTGAGAATCGAGGAGTAGAGCACTTGGTAGAAATTCGTTTTATTTAAATTTGCAGCACAGCGACAAATAAGCTTGGTCTGCGGTTAATATTAGAAAACAACGATGCATGCTTACATATATTCATAAATGCATACATACATGCATGCATAAACTAACACACAATACCTTGCACGGGCAAGGCCGGGGTATTGGGTATTCCCGCTAGTGAGTAATGCTAAATATGCATCAAAGCTTTGATTTGATGAATGGTCGGCTACATAAAACACAAGTTTTTTATTCAAAAAGAAAAAGTCACTGGCGCCAGAGCAGGGACCAATGACTAGCCTCTAATGTTCTCGAGTTGTCAACAGACAACTCAACTTAAGGAATATGCATAGAGTAGTTTATTAAGTAAAGCATAAGCTAATACAATTACAAGATTCGTAAAGATCTCACTGAAGCAAAGAACTTTGACTGGGGACGGGAATAAACTGCGATTTTCTAGCATATTGAATAAGCTGCTCATTGTGGGCAATGATATCTGCAAACTCATAGTCCGGCAGAGTCGAGCTGTACTTTTGGGTTCTCACTAATCTGTTAAGAGCTTCTTTTTCAATTCCAGTTCGTGGGTAAACTACCAAAGGGGATGGATGAAAAAGCAAGAAGGTAGAACTGTACCGCTAAAGCGCCTAATCACATTATGAGCGTGGAACTGGGACCCCAACAGACCCCACCCAGTATCGCATCGGACGCATCGGCAAGCTTGTGGTTCAACAGACGAGCTTGTGAACTCGCAGCTAGCTCTGGTCATGCAGGAAGTTCAAGTGCGAGAGAAATGCCCATGACATGTGCGATTGTGAGTTATGCACTGACTGCACTGACTGACTGGCACATCGGGGCCCCCGGTAAGTTCAACCTGAGCGGTGGGCAAATAGAAAAACGAGTAGCTGAATGCAATATGCATTAGATATACTTAGAACGAGGCTATAGAAAATTACGATTTATGTAACAAGTTGAAGAATCCGAGCGCATTTATTTCCGCATCTCCAGCCAAGCCAGCTGGCAAAAAAGAAATATAGATATATTTATATATATATAAATGAAGAAAAGAGAAAAAAAACAGCTGAGATGAGAACGACTAGGTGCAGAAGAAAGAGTGCTGGGGCGTGCTGGGGAGGGGGAGGGGGAGGGATTGTTGAATCGCTCGTAATAGTCGGTAAGTCAGTCATTCATTCAGACAGATTGACTTGGAGACGGGCTGACGCGATAGACAGTCGTCGAGTCAGTTATTAAATGTGACCATAAGAAACACAAACAGAAAAGCGTCGAGCGAAGATCGGAGCAAAAGTTATTACATAACAGGCAAAGACGACAACGCCGACAGAGGATGGGTTCCAGTTGGGTTCGGGGCAAGAAATGGGAAGGCGGCTGTAGACTTATAAAAATCATAGCACTGTGCGAAGCGTAAAAGCAAAGAATTATAATTTTCCAATCAACTGATAAATTTTTAATGATGCAACTTGTGACGATTACCAGAGAGGGATGGCACACCAACGGGGCGAGAGAGACAGAGAGAGTTAGGGAGAGAGAGAGCTGAGGAAAATGTTGTCCAAAGTGCATGCTGGAATTTTAGACGCTGCCTCATTGCATTCGCTGTGGCATCGGACATGTGTAAGAAACATTCCCATAGGTGTGATTGCTAGCGCGCAAGAACAAGTAAAACACCAAATTACTGTTACTGGGCAGCAGCAACTGCAGCTGGGGCAGAGACATGGGGCACGGGACACGGGCGGGTTTTTGTCTAATGCACTCGGCCGCTGGCCATTGGCATTGGCAGCGACTCTCGTTGCGGACCACAGAGTCGCCGTGATCGATGATGAGCTGATGATGCGGTTGACTGGCTACAGAGTGCAGCCATCGAACAACCTCCGATGCTGACACTGACGCTGATGTCGACTCCACTGTCCACCGTCCACCGTCTGGCTGTCCAATGTCCACTGTCGGTTGTCAGTTGTCAGTTGTCGCTTTCGCACTTGCTTAGCTCCGCGCTGACCACGACACATTTCTCATGCAAATAACAAACAGCGCCTGGACGCTGTTCATGTGTGCCCGGAGCACGGACTTGGAGGCATTGACTCGCATCATGCGCTTGTCTACTCTGAATATGCAGGAGAGGTGCTTCTGCACACAATGGTTACAAAGCCAGCTACATTATGCATCAGTTACTTAGTTAAATACTCAAGGGAAGCAGCCAAAGTATTAGCAATGAGTCTAGAGAGAGTTTGGCTAAAGAGTTTGCTTGCCACCAGCAAATCGGCGCCCGAGCAGGGATCATGCGCTAATTTTAAAGATGTTTCAGTTTAATATGAGCATGAGAATGACTATTTCGACTGGGACTAGAATATTCCAAATATTCCAAAGGTACTTGGGTATTACGTGAATACTACTAGGAGAAAGAAATTGGATCGACGCCCGAGCAGGGACCATGAGCCAATTTTAAAGAAAGTTCTTTTGAGTTGAATATGAGCATAAGAATACCCATTACAAATGGGTTTTGTGCATTTTAGTAGTTAAGTTCTATTAAGACAATGAAGCTATGTCCCTGCCCGAGCAGAGACTAATTTAGTACTTTTACGTTGAATATAATTAAGCGAAGGTTCATTCTACACGCATATTTCGACTAATTACTAAGACAAAGAGGCCAGATCGGCGCCCGAGCAGGGACCATTAACTAATTTCCAAGATGGTTGAATTTAAGTATAGTTGTACATTAGGATAAGAATGCTTGCTTCGTCTAAATATTGTGTTTATATTAGCTAAACTATTTCAAAGGACCTACTAAGGCAAACAAGCTGGATCGGCGCCCGAGCAGGGATCATAAGCTAATAATTTTAAGGAATTTATATTTTTTATATGAATTTAAATGATTTTAAATATAGTTTTATTTCCCTTGGGTCTTCCATAGATCCCTGCTCGTTAATTAATTCTCGAAGTCAATATAAATTGTATGCGCCAGCTCCTAAGCTCGAACTCAGCTGATTGAATCCTAATTTTGCTAGGTTTCTTCAGACAAAAACAAATTTATCACATAGGCTGTTTGCTTGGAAAGTTTTTGTACAGAAATAATAGCATATGGGTCAATCGGCCTTGCGGTACATAATCCGCAGGAAGAGTCATTATTGGCACCAAATATGATAAATCAACTGTTGACTGGGGAGGCGGGACTTGGCACTCGCCATTGGCTGGCAACCCTCGGGCGTTGCGAATATAACAACAGCAACAGAAATAAAAAAAACATAAATAATAATAGAAAAGGAACAACTTTTACGCGAGTCGACGAGACGGACAAGAGACACCGTAAGACAATCACCTAAACGATGAGACGTTGCCAGGTTTGTTGCCATTAGATGGGTAGATGATCTTGGCCAAGTTAGCGCGTAGCCGATGGCCAATTGCACATATTTAAGCGCAAAATACGACAGTTATTATTGTTGTTGTTGCTGTTGTTGTTATTGTTGTTGCAATTGCAATTGCAATTGCTGATCATCGAAGCGCAATCAATTAATTGACAAAGCACACTGATCGAGTCGAAGACCCAAGCGATGAATCCTCCTCGGCGATCAACTTTTTATAACAGCAAACAAGCCGGCTGGATATTTGTTGTTGTTGTTGTTGTCGTTGTTGCAGTCGGGTGTGCTGGGCTGCTGTAAGTAATTGAAAAATAAAAGAAAATGCGCGAAAATCGCAACGCATTAGCCGACATCATGCAAGGGGCCGAAGCGTGCGAACAATTTGGCCGTCGATTCGTTGCGCCTTTTGGCCAGAACCAGCACAGACACAGAGACTTGTGCGCCGGGACTGGCCAGCGACTCGATTCTCATTCGTTCGTTCGTTCAGTTTAAGCCATTTGCATTTTGCATTTCTTGCAATTTGTATGCGTGCAGCGTGGAGTGCGGCATGAAATACGCGTTGCCCATTTGGCGCCTCGCACAGACACCTGAGACGTCGCGAGTCTCAAGCCGCTGGAGTGGCCCCTGGCCAGCCTAGACGCTGCACGATCCACCAAATGAAAATATAAACTTTAAATTTCCTTATTAAATAACGGTTGCCAAAGCGGCGTGCATAAAACATATATATACATAGGCACATAAGCCTAAGCACAAGCATAAGCACAAGCCTAAGCATTCAAGCCACATGGAACTGAACTCCACTCATGGCAAACTCTTTCAGATGCAGGTGCTTTCCATATTGCGTTACCTCTCTCTCTCTCTCTCTCTCTGGCTAGCCAACCCCCTCCCCCTGCCCCACCACATCTCTGGTCAATGCATCAGTGAGAAACTACTATTCATAATTGTTAGATTGCCAACGTGTCATAGCGCAAATGCGTGTGCAAATAAATCAGTCGAGAGACTTTAATTTTAGCCAAACACCTTGTCCCTGCTCGGGCGCCATTACACAAAAACTTCTTCTTTTTTTCGCTTAATATTACTTGATATACTAGTCTGTTTATGATAAAATCTTGTCCGAATGTTAGAAGCATAAAGCGGCTTTCAACTGCTGAGAGGGGTCAAGATATCTGCAAAAGCAACAAAGTTTTTCTCACATACATGTTAGACACAAGCTTCGATAGTTTTCGGACTGACTAACATATTGTGGCTGTAGCCTCTTTTGGGGTCGAACATTCGAAAATTCAAATAGTGGACAAATTCTGGATAAAAAAAAAAAAGAACGCAGGCCAGAAAATTGTATGTAGGGCACCTTATGAGCCTTGTTGTCTGAGGGTTGAACCAGCCAACGGGAGGTCGCTGGCTTTAATTCAGCAAATATTTTAAATTTCTATATACTTTATTTAATTTGTTATTGCCCAAAGAAAACTAACAATAAAAGGCGACTGTATAGACGCCCAAATTAACGACGAAGTTTTCTAGCGTAATATAAGTACAAATATATTATATTTATAATTATAATTATAGCAATATTCTTGACTTACATGTGCGTAAATGATAGTATTGAAGTCCATATCAATTGGTATGAATTAAAATTTTTGAAGTGAACCACAAGAAGCATGCTGAAACTAAAGAAAGATATTAATATTAATTATACTGTTCATTAATATCTATTGTTAAGTATAGTTAGCCTAGTATGGAAATATGATTAAGTTTATGTAACTTATAAAGTTTCTATCCACTCGCAGCTTCTGTTGGGTTCCGACATCAGCTATATAGATATCTATAGTTTTTTAAATCATTTCATTTATGATTTTTCCCACCGCAAACCAGTCCAAATAAAACATTTGTTCTGGTTCCAACTTTTAATATCATTTTTATGAAGTCGCTGCAGTTGTTTAATGTCTGAAGTGCTATAAAAGTTGAAGAGTATTTCGTCGTTCAGGCTGGGCTACACAAAATATGTAAATTGATTATATTTTTTGTATGGAGCTTATTGAAAGAATTTGCATGCGTCATTCAATAAAATTGACAATATACTTTAGTCTATTATCTTGCTTTATTTTTCACTAAAGATTTTCTTTTCTCTTTAACTTGATTGAATTCATTTTTAAGTATCTTCTTTTTCTTATTGTTATTTGTTGCCCAATTAGGACTCTCTATAGAAAGCCAATGAGTTTATTTTATTTGATTGGCTTTTAATGAATGCGATTCCCTCCCCCTTTCCGCTCATCATGCACTTCCATTGTTAACCAGAGTCTTGAAGATCAATTCGTTTCGATGTGATTTCATTTCGATTCCATTACCCTAAAATTTAAAATTCATTCTTGCTGTTTGGTCTGCGCGCCATTGGCCCATTGTGTTAACAATTTTTATAGATTTTTAATTGGTCCAAATGTAAGTTTTGGCTTTTTTTCACTTTTAAACATGCAGCAAGGTCGCCAGCCCTTTGATGGACGGCATTTTAAAGGTGTCGCCTTTATCGACAAGCACATTCATTTGCATAGCCAACATGGGATTGGCTTTCTTTTCGGGCACGACGTGGGCTTTGATGGGGCTTCTGTGTAGAAGAAGAACTTGCTAAATCTCAAAATTAAGCAAATTCGAAGGGCGCAGTTACATTAATTTTAATTTTTTTTTTTTTAAACGTGTCGAGTCTGTTCTATTTTAAGACTTAGAATTAAAATAAGCCACGAGTTTACAATTTATAGCTGATTTTTAATCCAAGATTAAATATAATATCATCTTAGATATGACAGATATTACTCTATAACTCATCTCAAATGACATAAATATTTATGCTGTTAGTTAAATGCCGTTAAAGAATATCAGACATAACTTAAAAAAGTATTTGCACTTTTAGGATAGCTAAAGAGAAAGAAAGAGAGAGAGAAAACAGACAGACAGAAAGAGAGAGATAGAGAGAGAGAAAGAAAGAAAGCGAGAAGGGAAGAGTGAGCGGGAAAGAGAGGGAGAGAGAGAGAGAAAGAAGGAGAGAAGGGCAGAGTGAGTGAGAGAGAGAGAGAGAGAGAGGGAAAGAAAGAAAGAGAGAAGGAAAGAGTAAGAGATAAAGAGAGAGAGAGAGAAAAAGGTCTTTCATATCTTCAAGATTTAATCAACTTGCGAACCGTTTAATTGACAACATGCTGCCAGTAAAACGTTTACGAATGCCACTCAAAGCAGAAACAAAAAAAACAATACATTACGGAATAGTAACGACATGGAAGTTAGCAAAAACCCGTAACTTAACAGCTGCTGAGAGCTGCTTTATACTCAGAGCGCAGACAGTGCAACGTTTCGGAAAGCCACACAAAGCAGAATGGTAAATAACAAATGTGTGCAAGAGATTACAGCAGTTAACGAACTAGGAATTAGTGGCAAAACATGGTCGAAGCTGATCTTAATATTATATTGCTGACAAACCAGGAAACTATGAAAACCTGTACGAATGAGGAATAAAGAGGAATTGGCAAGAATGGCCTGGAGGGAATAGGGGCGTGTGATGGACAAACCAGACGTAAGTGATATCTCTTGCTCCTTAGCAATGTTTTATTAAGGAATTCCACTACTCAAACTAAAACAGCTTGCGTTATTTCATAGCGAACTTCCGTTTCCCATAGCGGCGCACTTTGTGAGTGATTCGGGCTGCGGCATTTCGCGGTACTCCGCTTCAAAAGCATCTGCGGAAGCGCCGCACATTCTCCAACCGTTGTTGTTGTTGCTGTCTTCGTATTTATTTACTTTTTTTGGCGTTATTTCTAACCCAAATCGAGCTGGATAAAATTTATAGTTCGCAGCCCCGCCCTACTCCACTTGCAAAAGGACAAAGGATGGAAGAGAGTTTCCTCTGCTAGAGACAGGTTTACAGGGTTCAGCTTGGGATTCTGTTTCCCAGGGCAACCCTTTCGAGCTGCCTTTTGTCGTTGCTGCGCCGAGCACCCTTCGCACTGATGTGCTGCTGTCTATCAAAAATCTGTCACGAGGGTTGCTGCCGAGCAGCATCAGGTGAGCAACGCGTTCGCTACCTGTGAACACATCCTCGTCCGCCTCCTACTCTATCTGCGCCACCGAGCGCAGCGGCTGGTGGAAATGCAATGCAAAGTTGCTCTTCGCCTATCGATCAACACAATTTGAATCGCATTTCTGTGTGTCGGCGACGTGGGAACCCAGCACAGGTGCTGTTTCCAACTCTGGTAGAGTTGCCGAGCTGCCGAGTTGCCTGAAATTTGATACACCCCCCCTGCTCTCTAGCACACCTAGCTCAGCTGCCGCAGCAGCCCTCTGAATATTTGATTTGTTGCAAATATTTGCTTGCATCTTGAGTGAAGGTTGAGGCGCACGGCCGGAGCTCATAATTTCCTATCGAGTTTCCGTTTGGTTTTGCCTTTGTTCTTGCTGTTGTATAATTTTTTGATGGCTTTTCTTTGGGAAATGGAAAATGAGATTTGGATAAAAGTCGCAGGGCATAATTAACAGAAATGTTATGAGAGAGAGAACGGCAGCAGAACAGGCAGCAGCAGCAGCAACATATGGGAGCAGCATGGCAACAGTAGCAGCAGCAGCAACAACAACAACAACCGCAATAATGACAATCGCACAAATCAACAAATCACGATCAACGGCAGCCACACAAAACTCACGATTCCCGCTGCCCAAAATTCTAAAAAAAAATCCAAAAAAAAACTCTCAAAACTGGCAAGAAGGGTTAGCTTACGGTTGTCGAAGACACAATACCCTTTACAGCCCATTGATATTGTCTAATATATTGTAGTCATATATTGACAAGATTTTACCCATAGCACAAGTATATCAGTAATAGATGTCTGCAACAAGCAGAAGGACCTATGCCAAGACTAAAGAAGAAAGCCGAGAGACGGGAAAGAGACAGAGATGAGTCTAGCTTTATAAATTGCCGATCGAGAATCTATATATATATACATACTTTATGGGATAGATATCTTATTCCCAAAACTCGCTAGGAGAGTATATTGATCAAATTTGAGCATCAGTCTGCGCAGTTTCAGTAGCAGCAGACGCTTATGTTTGCAGCGGAACAAGAACAGCAGCATGTAGCAAGTGGCTGCCAATAACAACAGCAACAACAGCAGCAACAACAGCAGCAACAACAGCAGCAACAACAGCAACAAAAACTAAAGCAACAACAACAGCAACAACAACAATTGCCAAAGCGCTGCTTGAATGAACAGCCCAAGTGGCCCAAGCGCTGTGACCCCTCCCCCCCGTCGTCATTACCCAGCATTTGCTAGCAACAATTGCAGTTGGTTGATCAGTCAGTCAGTCAGTCAGTCAGTCAGCCAGTTGTCATTTTGTGGCATTGTCAATTGCAAGCTTGCGAGCTTGGCTTCTGGTTGTTGTCAACATTTGATCGGGGCGCATGCTTCAGTAGCTAACAAGACTGTGCCGCACACAAAATTGTGGCCAAAATGTGTAGGCAATTTGTCAATATGTTATGACAACGGCAGCAACAACCAGCAGCAGCAGCAGCAGCAACAGCAACAACAGCAACAACAAGCAGCAGCAATTGCCAGCAACTGCCGGCAGCAACATTATTGACATTAGGGCACCTGTTTGTTTGCCAACTTAAAACTATGATTACCGTTGTTGTTGTTGTTGTTGCTGCTGTTGTTGCTGTTGCCATTGTCATAGTTGCCGGCAGCACGCGTACGTACAACACACACACACACACACACACACACATACACACTTGGGCACAACTCGTGACTGACTCGAAAGACGCCAGCGTCGAGTCGACTCCAGTCGCAGACAACGTTAATCACAGACAAAATAAAAGCCACGTAAAGAGAGCCCAAGTGAAAGAGCCAAATGCTAGGCCAAGTTTGTAGCTGTTGTTGTTTCTGCTGTTGTTGTTGCTCTTGCTTTTTAGGTTTTTGGTCAATGAACAAGAAAAATGGATTTTCACGGTTACATGCGTCGCGCAGTTCGCTCAGCTACATGCGAGTACTTGCACACATACACACACACACACACACACTCAAGCATACACAACATGCATATGACATGTTGCCAAGAAACGGCAGCAGCCGCACGAGCAACAACAAAAGCTCTAGAAATTGTCTTGAGCAAGTTCGCTGCCTAAGTCTTTCGTTTGCAGCAGCTGCTTCGTAATCGTTGCAGCCAGCTAACACAGGCCTTTTAAGATCAGCTAAGAGTCGCCGAATTACATAATATTTAGCTATTTGAACAGAAGAAAGAAGACATTCGAGTAGAAATTAATTTACTTGCATAAGTTCAGGTTAGAATTAAAAATTAATTGCAAGAAAATGAAATATTTATGGGAATTACATGTTTGCTGGAAACATATAATGGCTAATAAGGCTTGAATAAAAAAGGTGTGACTAGCCGGAGCTTAGCTCAAAGGCACGCATTATTTTTGTTTTGGTTTCTTTAAAGCGAGATTCTATCTAAAATCGAACATGCTATAAACTTTGGACTTAACTTTTGGATATCCAAAAAGGTTTCTCATTAAAATGTAGCTCTTACCCACAGATCAATTGCATTCTAAAGAAAACGTAAATTCATTAAAATTAGTTATAAAAATAAAATAAATAATCACTTCTAGGAATCTCTTGAACTGAAATCTGCTGCAAATAACTACAAATGTAGCTCAAGTAACCAAAATACGATAGTAAAGCATATTTGGCAGAAAATTTAAGACAATATTTGATTTAAAGCGAATTCTAAAGAAACGTTTTGTTTGAGAATCTTTTTTGGAGATTTGTGTTTAAAGAACTTAACGAAGACTAGACACGAGCCTGATGAAATAAAGCAAAAACCGTTCGTCAAACCATTGCGAAAGAGTTTTACATGAATCTGAACTAAATGAAAAGTCGGTAAGCAGTTATTTGTTTTGGTTCCCATTAAGATTAGGTGCATCCGAAGATGAACCCTTCGTAAGCCCATATCGAATGATGTTACCTTAAAAATGGTATTCAAATCCTTAACGAGACGGGGCATGTTTGAACCCTTAGGAAACGAAAACAGTAAAGAGTAGATTTCGGAGGGGGGTTTAACTAAACGCACTTCCTCTTCTTTGGGGCATCCCGAGTTGCCTACAAATTCCCACGCTGATCGCGGATGTTGTTGTTGCTGCTGCTGCTATTGAAAATGGGCGTAAATTTACACGCCCTCGCTTGAGCCCAAAAACTACGAGCATCATTATTATTGCTATTATAAATATTATCATTGTGCAAAGAGCAGGCCGAACAGCAGGTAGAAAGGGCAGACAATGCCCTACCTAGGGCATTCGAGAGCGGCGTGCGCCCTGCTTGCCCCTACTCCACGCTTATCTCACAGACAGACAGACAGACAGCCAGACAGACGGACAGACGGCCAGGCAGTCGAACTGTCATTTGGCTGTCGCCTATCCTATTGTACTCGTCCTTGATCCTTGAACCTGAATTGTCACCTTTTCTCCTTTTCACATTCTTTTCCACTTTCACTTGCGCTTATCGCCCAGATCCTTAATCCCTGAAATACCCAAATGCCCAAATCTCTAAATGGCCTTTGTGCTGCTTGAGTCCTAATGAGTCCATCAGCACTTTAATGAGCCTAAAATTGTTGTAGCACCAGAAAGATCGACCCCCCACAGTTCCATAGTTATACAGTTCCGTTCATAAGTTCGGCTCTTCGCTTCGTTGAGCGGAAGAAGCTTCTGCGCTGCAGTGGAAGCGTGTGTGGGGGATGTGGAGGGGGGCGTACAAACATTAAACGCATATGGAAATTAACATTTAAGTTTTCAACGAAATATTACACGGCTCAGCGATTGTCTTAACACTCCGCCCGCACCGCTTAAGCCCCCCCGCCCCCCTCTCAAAGCACACTAAACACTTTGCTTCCGACTCAGGTGGCTGAGCTGTGTTTTCTTGGAATTGCCATGAAATGCGTTTAACATAAATGAAAATAAAAACTATCGACGCTTCTTTAATTAAGCTGTCGTCGTGGGGGAGGGCAGCGATGGAGAGGGGAGTGGGGGAAGGGGCGAACGCCTCGTTAGAGATCGCATTGTGCTTGACTTGAGAGTAGAGAGTTTTAAATGAGGAAGAATGATGGTTCGAATTCATTCGAAAATACTTAAAAAAATAATATTTTTTTTAGGGCTTATAATAAGAATAATCATAATAATATTAATAATAATAAAAAATAAATCATAATACTAATAATAATATTTAAAAAATAATACATAATAATTTTAATCATAATAATGATTAAATATTTATAATAATATATATATATAAAACTACCAAAAGCTTGGCCGAGGTTCGGTTCGAGTCTCGGGTTGGCTATTAATTTGGACAGCTAGTTTGGTTTTAGGTTCAGTTCATGGTTAAAAGGAAATAGGAGTTCCGAATCGGAACGCTTTGCAGCCACTTTATGAATGCAAAGAAAATACTAATTAAATGTTCCAAAATTCTGACTACAATGCAATAACTAGAAGACCTAGCCGAATGAGTTCCTTGAAAGTCTCCCAAGTCTCACCTCCCTTCTTGGCTGCAGTCTTCAATGCCCAGCGGAGAATGCCCCCCTCCCCGCACACTGTCTTGACCCAGTGAGCAGCAGCAGATGACAAGTTTGTGTGCATAATTAATGTACTTAAGCAGCAACAATAAGAACGACAGCAACAACAACAACAACAACGAGAACAACAACAACCGCAGCAACAACAATGCGTTAGTCTGAGGAGCATATTTAATAACTTGTTTATAGTCTCAACCATAGGCATGAGGCATACATCAAGTGGTTTTGACCACAAAGCTTAATAGGGCACGTGCCCTGCTTGTTAGGCCAAGCGGCCAAGTGGCCGCCTCTTGTGGTCGCTGCTGCTGCTGCTGCTGATGTTGTTGTTGTTGCTGCTTTTGTTGTTGCTGGTGCGTTCTTCAATGGTCAATCATTGCACGCAGCATGCCGTTAAGTTAGGCTCAACTGTACCCGAGTATATAAGGGGCCAGGGGCCAGGGGCCATAGGGAATTTGCAACGACTAAAACCAGATTGCATTTGACCAAAAGCCAAAGTCAAGTTGAGGCCTTTGCCAAATGCAGCTGATGAAGTTATTAAAACTAGTTGTTGCTGGCGAACGGCAGTTAAAAATCAAAACAAGATGCGGCCAAAAACAGAGAAATGCAATTGCTAATATCTCTGTGCTGTGACTGCGACTGTTGCTGCTGTTGCTGCTGCAGCTGCTGGAGATTGTGGCGAGTGTTGTTCGCATTGCATGTGGAGCAGCTGCAGCAGTTGCCTGTTGGCTCCGGCTGCCTGCACGTTGTCTTTCAAGTATTTGTCAATTAGATTTTTAATTGCTGAAATATGAATGTAGGCGCAACTGCAACAGCAGCAGCAGCAACAACAATCACAACAACAGCAGCAGCAGAGGCAGCACCGGCAACAGCAACGCATTTGCCATGACTTTGACGTTGACAGCAACAACAGCAGCAACAAAAATGTTCTCAAGCTGCTTTTTTTTTGTGTACCCTTCCAGAGGGTATGACGATTTCATCATGATATGTGCAACGCTTTAATAAAGACTTTTTCGAACCTAAAGTATATACATATTTTAGATCATCAATCTGATTTATCTAAGGCTCAAGGTGTGGAGACACTTCTATGTCATAGATATTATAATCATTTTTATTTTTAAAAATTTACTATTACCTACTGTTGCCGGTCAATCATTCAGTAAGACAGTCAATCACTCACGCAGTCAGTCAGTCAGATAGACATTTGGTCAATCATTTGGCCACTTAACAATCAGTCAGTCGTTTAGTCGATCAATCAGTCATTTGTACAGTCAATTAGTCAATCAATCAATAAGTCAGTCAATCAGTCAATTAGCCAGTCAATTGGTCGGTCAATCAGTCAGTCATTCAATCAATAAATGTATCATTAAGTCAGTCAATTAGCCGGTCACTGGTCGATCAGTCAGTCAGTCAGTGATTAAGTCAGTCAATCAATCTGTTAGTCAGCCAGACAGGGTGTAGTGCTTTTTATGGCCAATCAGTCAGTCAATCAGCACCAACAATTTGATTGATATAAAAAGGCTTGTAGCTCGAATCAGAATATTATATCCTCGAAATATTGTGTGCCTGCGAAGAGTATTTATTATTCGACAGGTCGGGGCTAAGATTTCTGTCTTGTTTTAGCCTGTTTTGCCTGTTGTAAACTTGTTGCGACTGCAGAAGACGACGACGACGATTATTAAATGCAACTAAGATCAGATCAGCAGCAGTCGCAGCAGCAGCAGCAGCAGCAATGGCAAAGACAGCGACAGCAGCGAACTCGATTAAATCGAAATGCAATGCTTCTTAGAGCTGCGCTTACCCCCAGCCTCCCCCCTCTCCGCTCATCGGTCACGCTGAAGCAGACTCTAAGCGAGGCTCGTATAGAGTTAAGATGAATCGCGTGCCTGGCAACTGCGACTAGCTGAAATATTATTATTATGCTTTGGCTAAAAGTGAATGATTGCCGTGGTGGGGCGCAGCTGCAGCAACAACAGCAACAGCAGCAGCAACTGTAACGCACAGCGGCAGCAGCATTTGCAACATTGGCAACATGATGCGCGTTGATAGACGACGATAGATTATCAGCCAGCAACATTGGGAAAGAGAGACAGAAAAAAAAAAAGAGAGAGAGAGAAAAACTGGGCACTGGGAACAGCCAAAAACATTTTGCTGTCGCTTCGCTAATTTACGAGCCAACTCAAGTAGTAGAAGAAGCAGCAATATCTAATGTTGCTGCTGTTGCAATTGCAATTGTTGCTGCTGCTGTTGCTGCTGCAACCTAATTAGCGACACACATTGCGCATACGCCACGTGTGTTTGCCTTGCCCAGCATCGCATCATATTAGCCATATATGTTTGCATAGCTAACTGTTAGATACACACACAGAGACAACTTCTACAGCTTGCCGCACGGACGCCTCGCTGGCAACGTGCCTCGTTAGTTGCTGCTGCAGTTGTTGCTGTCGTGCCAGCCATGGACCTTGGCCATGGCCACAACAGCAACAGCAACCGCCGCAGCAGCAGCAGCTTTGCTCTTTTTGTAGCCAGTTGCTGGCCTTGCTTTGGACAGCTTGTTGCATATGTCAAGTCAGGCAACAGCAACAACAACTGGCTGCAGCAATAACAAACGGCAACAAACACCTGCAAAATTTTTGCCGCATCTTTCCACAAGTCGAGTCGAGTCGAGTTGAGTTTACCTAAGCGAGCAACTAACCATCTAGCCATCCATCTACATATCTATTATGACTGTGCCCCAGCGTTTGGCATCGGCTCTGAGATTCCTTTCTCTTTTCTATACACATGCAAACCAAATATCTCAATACATTTCAAAACAGACAACATCGAAAAGCCAAGCAACAAATACAAAAAAGCAGAATAGAACCCGAAGCTAACAAAGGCAAATCAAAGGCTCACATATTTTACTCAAAATACCCTAGAAAAAACCAACATGTTGCATATATTATAAATCGTTTTGGCTTTCGTTACGTCAAAGGCCTAGGTTAAAAATTAACTTGTGTGCGCCGTGGAATTTGTGCAAGAATTACAAAAAGTTTACTATTTGCTAGCGCTCTTTAACATTATCAATACCATGCAATATTACTCAACACTTTAATACACTACGATGCAAAACCTATACCCAACACTACACAAAACTTAGCTACACCACAGTACCCAGCATTACACAAAACGATTCTACACAACACTAAACTACAATACTCATGACTTCCTTACACTAATCAACACTACCCTACAGTACAAAACATTATACAATGCAACACAACACTTCTCTAAACTCAACAAAACTACACTATACCACACAACTCCACTCTTAACTAAACAACACTACACCACACAGCAATACATAACACTACACAAAAGACAACATTACACTACACTAAGCAGCACTGCTCAACACTACTCGGCACCACAATACACTACACTACACTACAAAGCATTACATCAGTACGACTCTACAATACTACACTACAATACACTACACTAAACTACAATGCCCTACTGAATCCTACGCAACACAGATATACTTAACACCGCACAATTGTAAGCAAGAAGACATAACCCAACACTACGCTTTACAGCTGCTCTGGAATTCACTACACTTCACTATACTACTCTAACGCCTACTTTGATATCGGAAAAGCTAAAGAGCTCACTTAACATTTAATGCTAATAACAGCTGCTTAACATACATGTAAATGTTATTAACTTGGAATTTAGCGTAGATAAACCTACTTCTATTCGTATAGTCAAGAATAGTCTAGGGTATCAGTTAGTCCAGCAAGCGGCACTTCACCAAGAATGTCTGCATTGCCCTTCACGAAAGTAACAAATATTGCATTATAAATAACCAGTGCAAGATGAGTTGGGGTGGGCATATTTGGGAGGTGTGTCTGTCTCTGTGTGTGTGTGTGTGTGTGTGTGTGTGTGTGTGTGTGTGTGTGTGTGTGTCATAACATGCCGTTCATAATTCAACGATTTGTCATTTTGTATTCAAATATTATTTTGTCGACTGCTGTGACATTTGCATTTCAATTGATTCATCGACGGACGACGACGAGTGTTGAACTTTAGCGCGCGCCAATGAGCCAAAGCCGAGAAGAACAAAACCACAATAGTGCTCTAGTCGGTAGTGCCCGACTAGGAGATACCCTGTGCCTAGCGCCGAGTCATCTATACAAGCCTTCTAGCTTGCTTCTCAATTATATTATTATTCTCAATAATAATGTGTGTGTACCAAATTGCAAGGCTCCATCTTTAAAATTTGTGCCTCTTTAATTTTGTGGGGAAAGAGGGGGAGGTATTTAAAAATTGAATTATTCTTATCCTGCGTGTAATATACGAGATTGTACATGCCAAGTTTGGTGTATCTAAATCGTATCTAATAATCGATATTTATCGATATTATGAATATGGAAGGAGACAAAAAAGATACCGGACAGACGGATCGACTCAGCTCGTCATTCTGATCAGGAATATATAAAGGAGATACATGCTGCTGCCTGTTACATGCATTTGCACAAAATCATTCTACCCTTTCAGACATTTTCGATATGTTCAGGGCATGAAAAACGAATGAGGAATCGTTCACAATTCACAATTCACACTATTCACATTCTCATTCTCATTCTCATTGATGTTGTTGCTGTTGTTGTTGTCTTAGCTTTTCACACCTTCCACTGTCTGATAAGTTTTCGTTGCGCCGCTAACGAGACGCAACAGATAAAGATATCAGTTTCGAACACCACCTGCTCCACGGACATGTCCCAGCCGAGACGATATACATGTTGGCCCTATCCGATACGTATTGACGATAGCCCATGTAATTTTCTTCTCCTCTTCTTTTAGTTCTTAGTGGCTTTTGACACTTTCGAAAATTTGTTAGCAACGATTTGCATAATTTCACAGTAAATTCCTAATTCTAATCTACGCCGGCAGTTGAAGTATCAACTCCCCGACTCCCAGAACAGAGCAGAGCACAACCGAACACAACAGAACAGAACCGAACCAAACCGAACAGAGCGATCCGGCCCCTTCAGTCTGTCACCTTGGTCTATGTATATTTATGTTTGATACTTAATCGCTAATAAATACACGCTCGTATTTCAAAAAAAAAAACAACGAAGACTCCCAACAACAGAAATTTAAATATTTTTGAAAGGGCCCCACGTCAGAACTGAAGAGCGCTTCGAATAGTTATTCAGCTGCTGTGTGACTCCTGTGGCGTTTGTTTGTTCGAAATCAAAACATTTCTCACTTTTGAGCACTCTTTTTTTTTTTTCTTTCTATTTTTCGTGTGCCCAGCTTTGGACAGAGCCCAGAAGATATTTTTCACACCTATCCAATCGATTATAAATGGGCGGCACGATTATTAACTGGGCGAGGCGTAATAGAAACGCCTCAATCTGAAATCCGAAGACAACCTAATCAAATCTTAATGAATTCCGACTTTTACTAGAAGTCCCAGAGTTTGTTCTTTGATAGTGAAATATCTGTATATAATACAGGTACATATTACCAGCTACATATAACCCATCTTAAACTAGTTTAACTAGAAAAGTGGAAAATTTCATAGAAAGAGTAACCAATATGCAATCCGTCAATTTCCGTTTTACAGCACTTAGAATTCCAATTTAAAACACTGGTTCAAAACAGTGTTGTAAAATATGTAAGATGTTGCATGCAAGGGTGTATAAACATTTCTTTGTGTCAAAAAGGTTTAAGGCATCAAAGTTGGCTAATTTGTTAGGTACAAGTGGGCAATCATAAATATGCTCAGTCTGGTTCCATACCTCATCGAGGACAGGCCATTTATTTTCTTTTGCCTGCTTTTATTTTATTTTCTTTTGTTTTGTATTATTTGTATTATTTCTAAAGGCTTAACAGCTTTTAGATGGAAGACAACGACTGCGGAAATAATTTCTTCTTTCCTTTTTCATCTGTTGAAATAGTTAAAGCAATATCCTTAGCACGGAATATTTGCCAACTATAGTACTATATTATTCAGTTCTATTTGATTTTTTTTTTTATTTTTGTTATGAGTACTAAGTTTTCTTTTGGTCCATCTAATCGTATTGTCAATTTATCGTCTATATCTTGGTTGTTGGGATTCGCATGATCCTCATCACTTAGATTCCGCTAGCTTTTGGACACGTCTCAGCAAGCAACATTAACAGCGCGTCATAATTTATTATTTAAAAAAATTTTTTTTTTAAATTTGCAATATTTCAAAAACATTTGTGCTTATAGATTCAAACTTTGCGCACACGTTGTTCGAGCTTGTTTTGAACGTATTAAGAGAAATTAAATTGAATATAATTAGAAAGTCTTTGCAATTGATTGCATGGGATAATTAAATATTTCTAAAGCCTAAGATGTGTTTATATTTTAAATGTTTTTAAAGAGTATATCTTAACGTTTTATTGAATGGCCACGACGCTTGCTGGAATTGGAGACGCGTGTATAGTCTTTTGAGTGCCGCAAGAATTTTTCTGGTTTTCTTCTCAATCTGAAAACAATATTATCCAGAAAATAGTTCGAAAATATCATTGAAAAAATCATATCCTTTACGGAGGATGTTAGTGTACGAGTATAAAACATTTATCCTGTTTTTTTTTTCATTCTCTTTTAGCACAGGTCAATTCCTTTTGCAACTATTCTCTGGTATTTTTCACATTATATTTCCTGTCTATCTAAATTGTACATTTTTCCTCAATTTTTTGGTTGGTTCGCCCTGCATGATCCTCATCACTTAGAATCCGGAGGCTTTTGGAAACGGTTCAGATAGCAACATTAAAAGCATATTCAATAATTAATTATATTTAATAATATTCTAACTTTGCGCCCACTTTGTTAACTTTGTTGTAACTTTGCAATGTAATCACAAAAGATTTCTTTCTAATATATTAATGTAATTGGAAAGGAATTAAACTCCAGTACGTACGCTGGGTAAATATTTTGGGAGCTGTTAATGCTTAACAAATATGGATGAAGCTCTTTTCATTCAGCATTTTAAATTGACTTCTTTATGACTCTCCGGTCTAAGAAGCCAGTCCATTTCGCCCAGCTTTGCCCTAACTGAACCGCAGAGCCTGTCAACGTGGCTGCTCCACGTAAGCAGCCTGTCAAGTGTCACAACCAGGCAGCTGACGCTGTCAATGTGCCTGATCCTTTTCCAACCAACCTGCTGTGCTTTGTCTTCTCGATATTGAGGGCAATACTCCAACATGAGGCACAGTACCCAAAATCGTCCAAAAAACGCTCGATCACGCCTAGAGGCGGTCGTTGGGCTGCTGCTTGATGCCACAAATGCGGCATCATCTGCGCATGTTGCTGTCAGTTTCCCGCAGGTGTCTAGAACAGAAGGATCCGGATAATGGGCCAGTGGGAAGTCCGGGCAGTGCGAGTCTTTATCTTTTGTTGGACTCGTTGTACTCCAGGACTTGCTTCCATGGAGTCGAAAAGTGGTTAACATCAAGGATCACATTGAAAAGCCGACACAGTTGCGACAACACACCAGCGTCAAGGAGCGCCTGACCATTTTGGTGTCGACAGCGTCTCACCAAGCAACTTGCAGGGAGATCAAAAATCTAGCCCAGACGTGGATATTGTGGAACGTACCTTCTGTCTACTGACGAAATCATATGGCATAACTCGTGCCTCAAAATTCTTTGCGAACACTTTGGCTCATCTCATCGCCTACTCCCTCAGATGCGCCGCAGAGAGCATCCACGCCTTGGCGATCAAGTCACGACCAAGTTTGTGGCACAAGGTGAGGCTGGAAGACGGATTTTGTCCAAAAAGTTTATGGCGAAGATGTCTACATCATCAAGCGATAGCAGAGGGTGCGAATCCTCAGCAACTAGCGATGCCAGCCTGTCCTTGAAGCCTTTGGGCATACTCAAATTTTGCGGCCAGGTTGTTCGTGGCTCTGATTTATGGAAATGAAGAACGCTTTTGTATGAAAGAATTTGTGTGCCACAGGGGAACTAAATTTTCGATGTGAAAAAGATTCATCGTGATTATTTCAAAACTGTTTTGGGCTAAGAATTGTTTACAGTTTTCATAATTGTTTAATTCAATATGATTTGATTTGTGAATTTAGGCCTATTCAAAAAATAGTCTTAAAATAAAACTTCAAACGTGTTTGCATAAATCATCTTAGCTGTGCAGCCCCAATGCTGGTTAGCATGAACAATCTTCATTTACGGATGAGAAAGGTGGCTGGACAGAGATTGTGGCCATATGCAGATCGTATTCCGGCCCTAGCAGTCGCCAGCTGAGAGAGCTGACATATAAAGTTTGACTCTAGCTTTATCTGCGGTTTCAGTTTGTGTTTCGGTCTAAGTGTTAAGTTCCCGGTCCTGCCTTCATCATTAATATGAATGGCAGACCCGTCCATTTGCGAGCTGGAGCTGGAACTGGAAATGCTTGAATTCCAATTGGAACAGATAGATATATTCACGGCAATTTATGTATCTTAATTGTGCCCCAAAGCGACTCAAGCGAAGTGTGAATGAATGAAAGAATCTTGGGGAATGTATTTCAACTTTAGTTGATTGTCAACTCAAAAACAGAGGGAGAGAGAGAGTGAAACGATTTCCATATGTCCAAACTGCACTCGTATTTCATCAATGAAATAGACTGCAGCTGGGAGGGGGCGGGGCGGGGCGGGGATGGGCGGGGCTTGGTCACCAGGCTTTCTCACGATCTTTGGCTACTTTAAACACTTGCTTTATAACGATATTTATGGCTGATAATTTCGGATCATTTAAGTTTATTTTTAGTTCATTTGAGTCGATCTCTTGCTTGCCAGCCAGCCAGCCAAGTGAAAGGTGACCCCTCAGCTATCAAATGGGCATAGCTGCGAGGCTGCCTTAGAAAGTTAACAGAAATCTTCTATGCAAATATTTGAGGTGCAGGTGGAATAACCAAATAGTTTCATTTAGTTTCTCAAGTTATTAATCTTATTTTATTGCAGCTAGATGTTTGTAATATATCGTAGTCTGTTACACAACAATGTTAATTTGCTTTTGTGTCCATCCATCTAATGCAGTCTAGTTCCTGTTCCATTTTATTATAGCCTCATTTTGGAATACTTTTCATGTCGCTGTCGTGATATAAAAGAGTTCTCGAAATCGTACTTAAATACGTTGTTTACAGTTTGCCCAATTTCATTCCTTCCAGATACAATTTTGTTTAGTTTGAGTAAATTTTTCAAAAATAACCCAGACTCAAACTTAAAGTTCCTGCTGAACACAGAAATATATGAATATATGAAGGAACCTCTCAACACGTAAGGCGCCTAAATGCACGATTCCATTCCATTTAGGCTGCATTGTAGGCATATTTTTTTAAACTCCTTGCACCCACGAATGTTTATAAAGATTGAGAGAAACTAAATATTTAAGATTTTTCTAAGTAAGCCATTCTATCCATTTTAGTATAAAATATAATAAAATATTTAAATATAAATAAATAATGTACACCATGTGCCTCCGGTTTTTTTTTTCCCGATATCTCCTCTCATTTTGATAATTTCAATAAAATATCAGTTTTGAGACATAGTTTTTTAAGCACGACTAGAAGATAATAAGAGCAAGCCGCAGATAAAGAATATTTCACTTTTTGGGTTTCTCGTTTAATATGGCTACAGGGTATCTGCTAGTCGAGCACTTCCGACACTTTTACTTGCTTTTGAAATTTCCAGCACCCATTCCAATTTTCTAGCAATATTTCTTTCAAATCTTCCAAAGTTGTGGCTGTCGCTGTTAAAGTCGCGCTTGTCAACGATATTATTCAGATTTTTGTCGAACATACTTAAAAATATATAAAACTTAGCGACGGCAACAAGACTTTTGATTCTTTATGGATTTGCTAAATATCCCCCCCCCCCCCCCCTCTCTCTCTCTCTCTCCCTCTCTGTTTCTCTTTTTGACTCTTTCTCTATTGATAAACATTTTAAAGATTTTTATGCGTTTTGTATGATTCGCATATAATTTAGACAGCTGTCCAAGTTGTCCGACTGTCAACGGCATTAACTTCACGCCAACATCCAAGCCCGGCTGAATTTTTATTGGACTGTATTGGCAGCTTTGACAGCCGATGCTAATATTTGGCCCAATAAATTAGTCGCTCTTTAGTATCGCATTATGCAAAGCTTCTTCCACACGCTATATATATACATATATAGTTGTCGATATTCGGTCAGAGATTGATGACTCGCTATTTGACAATTTGATTTAATTGATGCTCTTCAGCTTATCTCCTCTAATCCGTCAATGTCTGAGTTTTTGGCATTGAATACAATCTGCAGATTCCTGTGTGTCCAAATATTTGTTTTGCATTTCTTTAAAATCTAGAAAATGATGATTTAAATTCCATTCCATACTATTCTTTATGAGTTGAACTGAGCAGCTTTTATAATATTTTGTTCTTATCTTAAATATTTTCATTATATTTCTCTAGCTTTATATATTTTTTAATTGTTTCCAAATAGTCGTTTCCGATTTTTTTATGTATGTAAAAATTGTTTTCAAAAAAAATTGCTTGGAACTGAATGAATTCAAAAGTGCGAAGCTTAGCTTATCAGCTGCTCACTGGAACTGAACTAGATCAAAACTAACACTTGAAGACTCGCTGATGCATATTTGTAAAAATATCATAGTCGAAACTAAAAGCTGAGTTAATGTTGGTCCGCAGTAAAAATGAACCAGTTTCTTTGATTATATTTTATGTAATAATCTGTACGATTGATAACTGAAGTCTCGTCTGGAACTAAACTGATTCAAAAGTGCACAGCCTAGCTTACTGAAATTAAACTAGTTTAGACTTTAAAATTTACTGATGCTTATTTGAAAAAAAATAGCAATGGCGGAACTAGAAGCTGAGTTACTGTTGTTCCGCAGTAAAAATGAACCAGTTTCGTAGATTTCTCAGTTATTATACACATATGTCATATAATGCTGTTTATCATAAGAAATGCAAAGGTAAATCTTCCCAGTTGACCCTCGACGACTGGATAATATATCTTAGAAACCACAGCTGGAACTGTAACTAAGTTTCTCAAGGTCGGGATACCATTATTTTTTATAGAGCAGGTTCAAAGTTTTCTCATGTCCTGAACTGAAATTAGTTCCGCGTTGTATTGAGATACTTTTGAATATGTTTGCTTGTCTTATAGATGATATATATTATAATATGTAAGAGTTGCTATATAAGTTTTCAGTAGAGGTTAGTGGAACTTGAACTGGTTTCTAGTTGTATTGAGATATTTTTAAATAGGTTCGTCTGTTTTATATATACTGTTTTATATAAAGTGCGAATCAGTGGAACTGGAACTGGTTCCTAGTTGAACATATGGTTCAGGCCTTGTTTACCACACTTTTTAATAGATCACGTAAGACATGTATCTTTTTGCATACTTGCAACGCATCAGCTGGACTTTCTTTTTGGTGTCTGATAATGAACGCGTATCAAAATCAACAACAAAAAAGTAGAAACAAAATAGCTGAGCAACAACAATGATAAAATTGCGTATTAATTTGCAAAAAAAGAAATGCATAGAAAAACAATCAAAATAAAAAAAAAATAATAATGAGGCGGATTTGGAACAAAAGCTGCTCGATAAACAAGTCAACTATTTGGTAACGGTTTTAATTGTCAACGTGTGGCACACACAACACACACACACACACACGGGCACACACGGGCACACACTTGCAAATAGACAGTCTGGTTTCTGGTTTTCTTTGGTCTATTGTGTGTGCCATGTGGAGTGTATTGACTTAGATTGTCAGACAATAGTCCTGATTTTTATTGTTCAACAGCAGCCGCAGCCGCAAGTCTTCGCACTCAAAATGTTCGTCAGAAGAAGAAAAAAAAAAAACAAACAAAAACAATAAATAAT
Organism: Drosophila lacicola; assembly: GCA_035045355.1. Classification (NCBI taxonomy): domain Eukaryota; kingdom Metazoa; phylum Arthropoda; class Insecta; order Diptera; family Drosophilidae; genus Drosophila; species Drosophila lacicola. The sequence goes on along the minus strand of JAWNPB010000148.1, from coordinate 6,734,901 downwards.
AATAACAATAAATTAAACAAAGGCTTGCTATAAAATTTATTATCTTTTACCGATACATTTGTTTCTTCTCTCTATTTTTTTTTGCTTAAGTGCCCCGATGTTGACGTCTTTCTATCTGGCTAAAGCTATTTGTCTGTCTATCTGCCCGCCTGCCTGTTGCTGTTTCTTGGCTATTTTGTTAAATGTTCTGCACAAAGAAAAAAAAAAAAACATTTCAATTCAAATTGCATACATTATTTTAGGCGCTTTTTTATGCTGATATCATATGAGAGCAGCAGCAGCAGCAGCAGCAGCCGCAGCCGCAGCCGCGGCGAATTGTCAACTTTTTTAGGTTGTTGAACCTTCGAGAGAAAAGCTGCGGCTCCCTCGCACAGCTGGCCAGCAGCTCCTTTTCTCCCCCTCTCTCTCTCTCTCTCTCTCTCTATCTCCTGTAAGCGCCTTTTAATTTATTTATATATCAAATAAAACAACTAACACAATCCCTGATTAGGCTAATCACTGTGAACGGATTTTGTTTAAACTTTTATATTTGTTTTTGTTGCATATTTTCCTACGGGCGTTGATCGCATTGGCGATAAATTCAATTTGCAGCCTGGCTCTAAACTGGGACAAGCTGTGTTGCAGCCTTGTGGCATGCCACACAAAGCAGCCGCAACAGACAGGGGCGACAAATGCTGCAACAAGCGCGTCCAATTGGCCCACAGACAGTGCCAAATCCTCACCAAAGCTGGAGGTGCTGTAGCTCGCACCCAATTAGAGATGTACCGGATATGGCTGGAATGACTACCAATATATATAAATATATATATACATATATAAGATGAATTACCCGGCGTCACCCGGATCAAGTGAATAATGCTGAATATGCGCGTGGTAATTGAGTTGATGCGGGAGATGAACCGGCATCCTCTCGCTTGCTAGTTCGACGGTCAGATACCGAAGTCCCGCAGGCACTATTTTTGAAGTATAACTGTGTATTTTTCTTGAGCTTAAAATCAAATAAAATAAAGACACATAAAAAGTAGAAAGTTGATGCGGGAGTTGAACCGGCATCCGCTCGCTTGCTAGTTCGACGCTCAGACACCCAAGTCCCGCAGGCACATTTATATTTCTGCCTTGTTCTTGTTGAATGCTTACTTTGGGCTGAGGGCTCTTCGTCTCCTCGTTCTCTACATTCTCTTATTGAAATCCTCGACTGTTTCGTGTACCAAGAAATCTTGTTAAGTCCTCTTTTTATTTAATGCTTATATGGTATAAAATACTTTGTTTTACACCAGCAAAGACATTTATTGATAATTTCGCATTTTCTTTAGTATTTGACCAATTGTCTTCAGTTACAAAACTGACTGCAGACTCTGTTGCAAACATTTTGTTTGCCGACCATCTCTAGAAGGCGAAGCAAAAATAAAAAAAATGGAAAAGAAAAAAACCACCAGCCAAATGCAGGTTCAATTGCAGACAGCAACAGTGTTGCGGCCATTCGAGCTTGTCTCTTGGTCAGCAAATTAACGCTTGATTAAGAACCAACCAGGCAACCATCAGGCACTTAGCCAGACAGAGCACTGGGTACGGGCATGGAGTACTCGTAGTTCTGGTTCTGCCTCTACCACTTGGCCGACTGTCGGCCAGAGTGAATGTCCAACTGTCCACCTGTCCCGCTGTCCCGCTGTCCCGCTGTCTCGCTGTCCGTTTGTCTGGCCGTGTCGTCTCGTTGTTCGTTTGGCTCCCTCTGTCTGTGGCACTTTGGCGAAAATGTGTTGCTAATTGTTGCACTAAACTGTTGTTGGCATGCGTTTGACAGTCGGTCCAACTGATGGCCATCAAATTGGCACCAGCTACCAACTGCAGCCTTTGTCTGGTCTCCAGCAACTTGACCAAATTGTCAGCCATTTGCTGCTTGATTTTATATATATATTTATATGTTTGTCGATACCCTTTTTGAATATGGCAAATTATCAACTTATCACGGCAGAAAATATATTTTTGTTCACCCAGATTTGTCTCTAACTGAACCTATATGAACAAAGCTGTCTGAGATGATAGAAACCACATGGGATTGCTTGACTCTATCAATTATTAGCTTTAGATACTATTTTTTTCGATTTATTTTATTTCTAACCAAATGCTACAATTACGACCTACTATAGTCCATTCCAGAGTTGGACTGGTATATTAAATAGTTTTAATAGCTCTAAGCCTTGTTGTTTTATTTAACCAACATACTTGGAGTATTATGATAAGATATGTAAAATCAGTCCTGAGAATAAACTGTCCTTGAATAATGGAATAACACTCAAAGAAGAGTTTGTGTCAAATTTCAGAAAATTGTCATGAAATGGCAAATTCTCAAAATTTTAGAAATTATTTACTAAAAATTTATATGCATTAGAAAATAATTTCTAAAACTCTAAATGCACTATAAAATACGTTCTAAAAATGTAATGCATTAGAAAATATTTTCTAAAAATGTATATGTTATTTTAAATTTTTTAAAAAGCTTTACTAAATTTTGTTAAACACGAATACTTTCAAGAATATATTTTAAGCTCTAGGGTAATTTTCTGGAATTTTTTTAAAGCCCTGTTTAAATTAAACTATTTCTTAAAGTATAAAAACTATTATGCATCAAAAACTAAAATATAAAAATGAAAGCTAATAAAGTAACTCTATTTAGCATACTTCATTTAACATATTAAAGTATTTTTTAAGCTCTGCTTTAATTAAGCCAATTTTATTTAACCTAATAAAGTTTTTTAAAAGCCCAAATATTTCAATTTAAAAAAAAACCTAGCTAATGGCAGATATTAGAATGCCTAAAGAATGCTTAAGAGAATGATATTAAAATGTAAATTAGTTTTGTCTATTTTAAACTTAAATTTAGTAAATATAAATTGATTTTCGGGCAGGGTATTTAAGCTTCGGCTACTCGTGGCTGTTTCGTTCTTTGCGCCGATTTGTTTTTTTTTAAAGCTTTCCGTGTGTGTTTTTTTTTTTGTATTTTTTCTGTGCGCCACTCGTAAATTAATTTTGATTGAGGTATTGAAATTCTTGTTTACACAAGTTACAAAATGCGCCGCATGCATAAGCACTGACCCAGGGGAACAGCCAACCCCCCCCCCCCCTTGCACTTCTCCGACCATTCTCTCTCTCTCTCTCCCTGCCCCTTTCTGTGAATTGGAGCTCATTTGTTTATAATTTACAGCCGCTGTTTGATTTTATTATTTGTTTAATTGCATTTTAATATCGCATATTGCAACTTCCGCACATCCGTTTAAAGCGCGCGTGCGCGTCTGTTTGTGAGTGTGTGAGTGTGTGTGTGTGTGGTAGTTGTTGCTTCCGCATCTGTTGCACGCTGTGTGGCAGGATGTGTGTGTGTGCGAGTGTGTGAGTGTTGGCCGAGTCATTAGCATGATGATTTAACTCAGAAATTGGCTCAATTTCAATTTAATGCACATATTTGTTTGCATCAGGCCTCATTTAAGTGCTAACTACTGCAAGGGGGGTTTGATTAAAGACGGTGTGCGGTGTAAGGGGGGAGGGGGGGGTGGGGTTGTTGCGTACCACCTTGTTGCATGCTATCAATTAGCATTTGCCGCATCTCATTGCCAGCTGGGCGACACATTTGCATGATTATGCGCGCAGTTCCGGTGCATTTTATATAAAAAGCGCTTAAATCCAATCAAACGCAAATCAATTTCGTATCTTCGTATCTTGTATCTTGTGTCTTGTATCTCGTATCTTTAAACGCTTTGCAGGTGCTCAATTTGCAATTGACATTCGCATTGCGCTTGTATAATTGCCCAAGACAAACCTTAACTGTTGTTAATGAGCCTCGTAATGCCGATTAAATGCAACTGAGTCAAGATGCAAGATTCATGCAAATCGATGCCGCACTCGCGGCCCGCCTGCCGCCTGACGCTTGCCACATGGCGTTCGAGTCACGTAATTGCCAAAACGCTTAGCATACATCGGATATGGCTTACAGCAGCAATTGACAATTTTAATATATATTTATAAGTGCCTTATACAACACAGCCATTGTTATCCAATTAGACGAGCTTGAAATTCTTAGTGCATATTAATTAATTCTTTCCTGAAAGCAGCCCAGTCTCTCATGCAGACCTATGAGAACTAGACAGCTAGACTGTTGAAATATCGAACAGTTGCTTCTTTGCATTTAAGGTTGAAGGCATTCGAAGTGCCACGAAATCGCCTCACAAGAACATATAGTTATTATGGAAATGTATGAAAAATAATCGTTTTTATATAAATGTTTAAAAAAGCAAACTGGACTTCGACATGCTTAGCTTTATTCAAAATTTACTAGTCTATGTGAACTTGACACGCTTTTCAGTTATGCTTATAAAACTTGGTGCAGTTGCTTGCCTTTAGTTTATAAACAAAATATGTTAGCCTTCGTAACATATTATAATACAGTACCTACATTATCTAAGGATTCCAAATCTGATTCATTATAATATTATTTATTTAGCCAAATATCTGGCCAGAAAAGTGTGTTACTTAAAACAAGTTAAGAATCTTTCAAATATATATATATATATATATATATATATATATATATATTTATTTATTGTGCATGCAACTATGTCCAGCTATTCCCATAATATTCCACATATACTCTCCACTACATCCACCAGTATATCATTTAGCTCTCATAGCATGCTCAGGCGGAGACTTATTAAGCGAAGCTCTGAAATTTAAATACTATCAAGCTGGTACCATAATTCTTTGTAAAGCACCGAGGATCATGTCATATAAATTATGTTTATACGACTAGTTTTGACTGTCGACAGGTAGATAAGGCTGAATTGGCAGTCGACATTTCATGTCCTTCGACGTGTCAGCGCTTAAAACGAGAGAGACCTTAACTTATCTGGCCATAACAGCAGCTAGCCCCTTCCCATGTCCCCCTTCCCGCTGGAAACATGACATGTTTGAGTTTGTTTCTCCAGTGCAGCGCGTGTTCTTGTTTTACATACCCTGTAAACACACAACTGGTTAAGATGGGTATCTTGAAGTTGTGGAAGTTAGGCAGTACGATGCGATAAGAGGTGAAGGAGCCAGGCAAAGTAGCAGAAAGAGAGGGACAGAGAGAGAGAGAGAGAGAGAGAGAGAGAGAGAGAGAGAGAGAGAGTGAGAGAGAGTGAGAGAGAGTGAGAGACAGAAAGAGACAGAAAGAGAAAGACTTGGGGTAGTAAAGAACATGTACAAAAGCAATGAGACAGATAGGCAGCGGGAGAGAGAGAGAGATAGTGTAGAATATAGATCGGATATGGATATGGTGTATCAGATAAAAGGGAAGGGAGAGAAAGAGTAAGAGAGACAGAATGTAAGACACTTAGTCAAAAAGTACGTAGATCCTTGGCATAAGAGCAACAGATCTAGGGTATTTAAAGTTTCACAAACAAAACGAATCTTTTTTCTCTCTTCAACTTTTTATCTGTGATGAGGCGTTTTGAAGATCGATTCGGTTCGATTTCGATACGATTCGAATCGATTTAGTTTTTGTTTTGGTTTGTTTTATGGTTCGTATCGTTTTGTGCATTGTGCGGTTTGGTTTTTTGTGTTTTTGTGGCTTATTTAGCAAACAATAAAGCAATAAATCAATCAATTATCAGTTAAACGCAAGCGGACAGCGCCAGGCACTGCAAATGCAATATGAAAGCCTTTTTGGGTGACGCTTTTTTAGGTTTAACGAGAGCGAGCGAGAGAGAGAGAGAGAGAGAGAGAGATAGAGCGAGAGCGAACGAGGGAAGAAAGAGAGGAAGTGCTGTGTATGATAATTTGTCAGCGAGCCATCAGCAGATACACAACAACAACAACAAAAAACAAAGAAAACAAAGAAAAAAAGTATCTGCCAGATAAAAAATATATGTATAAATGTGCAGCGCAATGCGTTGACTGTTTTTGGATTTAAGCCAGAAGGCGCACTGGCGCCTAAGTAGGTCAGCTCCTCCACAGCTCAGCCACAATAGCTGCCAATTTGGGCGCACAAATTCCTGGACTGACAGGCAACAGACGCAGTCGCCGGCAACGACGACGACGACGCATGCCAATTAGCCAGGCCCGAGAAGAGTTGGCCCAGTCGGTCAGCGCCTGTTGGTATGCAATAGGCCCATAAGTAGACGTTGGCCAACGGCAACGCCCCCGCCCGACCGCCCGCCAAGCCAGCGCCCATTGTTCTACATATAAATATATATATAGAATACAATAAGATGCTAAATACAAGATACAAGCTAGCAGATACGTGCCGCAAATGGCATATTAATATCAATACTATCATATTAATATCAACACTATATCAATAGATATTTATGTATCCATAAATAGTCCAGATTGGCTAACAGTTGTTTCTTGAATTGCCCTTTCGAATTATGAACTGCATCAATTTAGAAACATTGTGACTTTTGTTTTTTACAAAGCTAAACAATAATATTCACGATATATGTATATACGATATTTTTTTTTTCATGCATATTTATAGAGTTTTTATGCATGTGAATCTTTTGGGGTTTTGCTTTCGCTTTGTTTGCTTTTATTGCGACATTTAAATACATTTGTGCAAATTTAAGGCACGTTTAATGGACGCGTGTATCATTTAAATAATTTAATTTAATTTAAATCTAAACACATCGCAGGAGAGAGAGAGAGAGAGAGAGAGAGAAAGTGAGTGAGAGGGGAGGCAGAGAAACAGGAGTTGAGAACGGAAAGTATCAACTTCTTCAGTCAGGCTCATTTAAATGCGAGCAAAAAGTGTGAAGAACTAGTAATAAAAATGAAAGCAGCAGAAGTAAGCCATTGAGGCTGATATAAAGTGAACATGGAGGACAACAAAATATATTAGTTTATCTAAATATATATGCCTACAAAAAGCGCTCAATTCAAAAGGCAGCTAAAAGCTAGTTCACAAGAAGAATGGAATAAGGTTTATCGTAAGTAAAATATGACTAATATTCTGACCATGGAGGACACCAGACGGTACTGATCGATTCGCGAGAGTACAATAAAAAAAACTGACAGAAGTTTAGGATACCTTCGGCACGCAGTTATGTGAGAATAGTGAGGCTCGGAAATACTGAGATTGACGAAAATATCTTGGAAAGCAGAAACCATCTTTTCGACAGATAGATATAGTAGCCTTATGTAGATAAGACTTTGCATATATTTGAGCAGCATAGTGTAAATTTTAAATGTCGGGCTTAGTCCAGATATCTTGAAAAACAAAAAAGTCGTTCGTACAAGCACCTAATTTTCAACCGATCGTTCCTGTGGCAGCTTTAATATATAATGGTCCGATCTAGCCAGTTTCAACAAATGTACTGCCTGCAACAGTTTCAAGAGGATAGCTTTAAGACTGAAATAATAGCTCACATAGATGCAGACATGGACAGACAGAGATGGACAGATAAACAGGCGGACATGTGCTATATCAACTCCTTCTATGCGTTGCACATTTCAAGACATATTATAATACCTTCTATATAAATATATATATATATTAATGTGACCATGCTCAAGTATTACGATATGGTATTATAACTGAATAATTTCCAGCACCCAAAAAGTTGTTGTTGCAGAGCAAACTAATCGTCTGTGGGACAATTTGTTGTTATCATAGAGAGAGAGAGAGGGAGAGAGAAAAAACAAAGCACACTTGACCCGCGGCAAGTTTCACAGCTCAAATCGATGGTGCGAAAAGATTTATATAACGGCTTTCGATAGTTGTGTCAGTTGAACTTTTGGCAGGGAGGCGAGCTCTGGACATGGGGCAGGCAGCCAGGCCAAAGAGGTGTCTGCTGTACGCAAAACACACATCATCACAGTTGGCCCCGGGCTTGTCCCAAAGGGGTCATAATTGCTTGCAAGAAGCTAAATATTTGCCAGACCTTTAGCTAATGAACTGTTAATTTCGCCAGTCAGTGCCAACGAGAGAGAGAGAGAGAGGGAGACAGCGAGCGAGAGCGAGAGAGAGAGAGAGTGAGAGATGGGTAGGAAAATGCTGAAAACTTAATTGTATTTAATGGTTTATGGTTTTTTGTGGAATGCAAACCCATTTTTTGTCCATTGATTTCGTTTCGTTTTTTTTTTTTTTGGCACTTGATTATGCAGTCTTAATTTGGCTAAACGAAGCGCGCTGAACCGCTGGCTGGTCGCTCGGCACTTGGGCCACACTTTAATTGGTCAACACAAATCCAAAAAAAACCAGCTAAAAGTTGAAACTAAAGCCAAAAATGGCGAAAATCCAATACACTTGCAGATACAGCTAAGAAAAGATATAGTTAGCTGATCTTATTGATATATATACAAGACTTGGTCCTGACTAACTGTTAGCTTGCGGTTCGAAACCCCAAAAATCAAATAAGGAGCTATGCCAGATTTCAAGAGGCTAACTTCACAAAGAGCTCAGTTCCAATAGAATCCAGGAGATATGCGAATATTACTAGATATATCTACAACTGGACTGCTCTGCCTGATCTTACTATTCGACTTCGCTCGTTAAAGTCTTTCACAATATGGTAATACCTTAAGTTAGGGTATAGAAAAGTGTACAAATCGTATCGCCCTGCGGACACGCGATCTGCTCGCGCCAAATATTTGAACAACTTTTTTATGGGGCTGGCTTTCTATGAAATCTGCAATATGAAATATGATCTTTTCGGCTGACTAAAATATGAATGGATGCTTGTCATGGAATTATGATGCATGAAATACTGAATATACTAAAAAAAATATGTATTCAATAATTGCGATTGCCGTTGGGACAGCGACTGCCGCTGCCGCTGCTGCTGCTGCTGCTGCTGCAACCGCTCTAATGGCATTTTAATAATAGATTACGATGATGGCGACGACAGCAGCGGCGGCAGAGAGTCCAGCCGATGATGAGCTGATGAGCGCCCCGAGACAAATGTGTGCAAAAGCCACACACGAAAAGCTGAAAAAGTCGAATGAAAAATAAAGTACAAAAAAAAATACTAAATTCTTTTGCGCGCTGCCCGTGTGACAGTTGACAGTTAGAAAGCAGAGGCTGAGAATCTGAGGAACTCGCATTATTTGCATAATTAAACTCTAATACAAATTGGCATTGGGGCAGCAAAAACGGCAGCGAGAGGCAGCAGCCGAAGAAGCAGCGACATCGTCTGAGAACTTGGTTCGTTGCCACTTTGCTGGCTAATCATGCGCATGATCTGCACGCGGCTAGGCAGTGGGCTGTGGGCAGTGGGCAGTGGGCGGGTGGGGCGAGTGGGGCGGGGTTCTCACTGATGATGCTTGCAGTAGTCACACAGTCTGCGAGTCTGCGCAGTCTCACACACTTGACTGCATCAAAATGTGGCAACAGCGATGGCAGCGTGACTCACGCGCTGCAAACGCTGCAAGCACGAAAAAAACCTCACGTTAGCCATATTACAGTGGAGCCTCGCTATGACAAACTGAGGGGTTTACAAAAGGGTCACAGCAAACTTAATTGTGTTTATAAATTTTTGGTTTCGTAGCTCTGGTGGCTTCTGCTGTACATTGTCAGTCAGTCACTCAGTCAGTCAGTCAGTCAGTCAGTCACTCACTCAGTCATTCATTCTGTCAGTCACTCAGTCATTTAAAGAGTCCGTCAGTCACACAGTCAGTCAGTCAATCAGTCAGTCAGTCAATCAGTCAATCAGTCAGTCAGTTAGTCAATCAGTCAGTCAGTCAGTCAGTCAGTCAGTCAGTCAGTCAGTCAGTCAGTCAGTCAGTCAGTCAGTCAGTCAGTCACTCAGTCAGTCAGTCAATCAGTCAATCAGTCAGTCAGTTAGTCAATCAGTCAGTCAGTCAGTCAGTCAGTCAGTCAGTCAGTCAGTCAGTCAGTCAGTCAGTCAGTCAGTCAGTCAGTCAGTCACTCAGTCAGTCAGTCAGTCAATCAGTCAGTCGGAACAAACTCTTTTATCCATATAAATAGAATTGTGTTTCCTTTGTATTTAAGTAAGATCGTGTCTCGTGTGCTACAATTGAGCTCGTGCTTCGTGTCTTCGTGCATTGTTTGATGTTTGATAATATGCCACACACACACACATATATACACACACACGTGCCTGAAATGCTGTGGCAGTTCTGGAGTTTTCCATGTGTGCTGGGCAAATGGCACAATAAATTCCCATGACAACTAATTTAGCTGGCGGTGATCGGAGCTTGCAACGCGTCGCGTCTCTCATCTTTGCCGCCAACTGTTGCAGCGGCAACATTTTATTGACTTTGCCATTGACTTTGAATTTGTTGCCGTGCGCAGTTTGGTTTTTCCTCCTCTTGTTTTTTTTTTTTTGGCAGCGCCTAATGATTGTCTCCATGGAGGCGCGAGGCGAGTTGAATAAATGCCTGGCATTAAGTATACGCCACCGAGTGTCAAAGAGTGCCCACAGCAGCCCACAGTGAACGCCCACTAAATGGGCGCGCAAAATACAATTATTAAAATCTAAGCAATTGTCGAGAGGGGGCACGGTGAAGGGGGCGGGGGAGGGAGAGGTGGTGTGGTAAAGCTGCAACTAGAAGCTGTCTGCCTGGGGGCCAGCAGCAGCAGCAGCAGCTACCTCGGCCCGTTGACATTGATGCGCGCACGTTGTTGGCATCCGTCCATCAGCTCGAGCTGAAACTGGGAGCTGCTCGAGTGCTGTCAGTGTGAGGCTGGAGTGTTAGGCGGCCGGTGGCTATAATTTAACACCCACGCGGCTAGTGGCAAGCCGCATGTGGCATGTGGCATTGTGGCATGTGGCATGACCTAGAAGAGCGTTTATTAGCAGTTGTCTGCACTTTTCGAGTCCACCCCACCGCCAGCTGCAGTCGACAATTTGTCGATGTAAGCCAGCATTGGACGGATTTATCGATAGCAGCGATAGACCGATAGTCCGATAGACCGATAGACAGATAGCTGTACATCATAAAGATCAACATTTTATGGGCGCGCCATCAGCCAGTTGTCAGGCATTGTAAAGTTGCATAACTGCAGTTTAGAGCACGCGACATTTTGTCGCAAGTTTACGGTCACTGGCCAAGTTGCCACAAGTTGCAAGTTGCCACGAGTTGCAAGCTGCAAGCTGGCCGAAACGAAACTGGAGATGCACACGACTGCGATAAGGCGCTGAATTATGATTGGATGTCCCTCATATCTATGGCCATAAACGACAGTCCGCTGCTCTGCTCTCAAGGGCGGGGCGTTAACGGGGAGGGGCAGCGGTGCTATTTGGGGCTTTGACAGCCTGTTGAACAAACGCGGACTGTCGGACAATAAGCTTGAGTTGCCCGCTGGCAAAATACTAAGACTGAATTAATTGCATCTGACTCGAGTACGAGCTGCACAATTTGCCAATTGATCAATTGGAATGGAAAGAACAAGTCGCAAACTTTGAGTTAGGCTGGGTTCGGAGATAGACAAACAGATGTGGCAGGAACCTAACAATTGGACCTAAAAGATCTAATGTGTGCTTTCAGTTGCGCCAACGACCATGTCTGTCTTAAAAAATTCGACCTACAACTGGGGAAAAAGCTGGTCAAATCTTGTATTAAAAAAATACATCAAAAACAATATGACCACAAAATTATGATTTGCAAACTTGACTTTATGTGCCTGCGTAGCTTGGACTTCTGAGCGTCGAACTAACAAGCAAAAAGTAGCTGGTTCAAATCCAGCAAATAATATAAAGAAATAGAAAAAAAAAACTAAGTAGTGCATACGAGGAACGCTGCTTTCAAGAATGAAAGGACGGCATAACGAAGTTTAAATACCCTTGCAAACATAGCCCTTTTCATAAAGAAGCTTTATTGCCAAGCGATTGTTCGCATAAAATCTATATTGTAAGTGTATTATAGTATATCGACTTCTTAGTTTCTCAGCTATGTGTGGAAAAAAGAGAAACTTGAAGTTGCTGAGTTTGATGAAGATTTTATAAAATACATAAAAATTGCCCATACCAAAACTACATTTTCGACATATTTTCCTTAAATATTACATTTTGGATATTCTCCATGATGAGCCATATTTATCTACATTAAGTATCAAGCTGAATGTTTATTAATTAAGTATCGATACATTAAGTTCTCGCTATTTTCGCTTATCGATACCATTTACCTTAAAAACGATGAATGTCGATATATAAATCGATATTTGTAAGTGTTTCTTGGAGATTATTAGCGCTATCTGTTTGAACCAACTCTTAAGTGTGGTTTCTGATATAGAAGATTTTCGATAGGGTTTTGCAAAGCCAGGGATGAATCATATCTTGGGATTTGCAAGTAAAAATTCTTATTAAATATATACATGCCTATAACTAAGAATTTATATGCCTGAACATATAAATATTTTTTTCTTGCTGTTCTTTTATTATTTTTATTTTTGTTTTTATTGAGTGCACACACTCGGTGCGCATAACTATTTAGTTGTAATTGTTGTTGTTGTTGTTGTTTATCAGCAACATTTTGGACGCTTGGCTGCATTTTCATCATTTTCTTAATCAGTCAAAACAAAGGAATACAAACAAAAATACATATGTGTATATAAATGTAAGAAAAACAGCCAGAAAAGTGAGGCAGCTGCTGTGGCATATGAGGAAATAAGTAAGGCAAAACACACATGAGACTTACCTCAGGTAATTATTAAGTATAAGGCAGGGGCGACAGAGAGCGAGAGCGAGAGAGAGAGAAGGGGGGGTAGGCAAGTCTCAGTTGGGTAATTAAGTCAGCGAGCATGGCAAGTGCGCGATTCTTGCAACCTCCTGCTACTGAACCCTTCTCCTGCACCCACAAACTCATGAGCAGAATCCAAAAAGTTATATAACTTTTAAACAGACGTTGGGCTTCAAGCAGTTTTTTTTTTTTGGTTTTTCTTAGCCTTTTTTGCATACCCTGTAACCATTAGAAAGTGTCTGCAAATGGGTATTTTGTATTGGTAGAAATGTATGTAACAGGCGGCAAAGTGTAGTTATTATTTTAACATGGAAATTTATCTGGGAGAATTTTGCTTTATAGACAGCTGACCTTTCGATTTTCGATAGTTGACGTCGAAATCGATAAATGTCGATTCCTATATAAGCTGCTTAACTCTTAGTTTCTGATGTTTTCGATTATTGATAGCACACTGATTTACCTACAAAACGATAAATATCGATTTCTAGTACGATAATGACAAGAATATATTGGCGATTCTAGCTCTGCTGGAAGGAACTTTAACATTAAGTTTCTGGTAGTTTGGATACCATTTACATACAAATCGATAAATATCGATTTAAAAAAACATATAAGCATATATTCAAGAATCTAAAACCTGTTTGCTGGAAAAACTTTTAAATTTGGGGTCTGATATATTTGATTTTCGACAGCACACCCCTTTTGCCACAACAGCGATTAATATCGATTTTTAATGCCATACAACTGATCGCACTGGGTAACTATTGGTCGATCACTCTCGCCTCGCGCACTCGTAGTTATTTTTCTTGGTTTTTTGTTTATATGATTTATGATGCTTGAAAGATAAATTTCCTAAAGCGCTTGTTAACTGCGGCTGTCAATAGTCGCTCACCAAATGGGCTCTAACTACTGCCTCCCCCCTGCCCCCTTCCCAACCGCGACAGACCCCAGCCACCGCTTTAACATGCTGATAATGATGCTAGTGTCAATGCTCTGTAGCGGTCTATCTGCTGCTGCTGCTGCTGCTGCCGCCGCCACATGTTGAGCATGTTCTACGTAGTTAATGCTGGGCTCCGGTCCCTGCCCGTCTCGCAACCCCTCAAAAAAATAAACATAGCCTTGGCATATTACGCATACGCTCTGTGGCAGTGAGGCGCATATCATAAGCCATTTGCAGTGGCATCCACAAATCGCTAACCGAATCCCCCAGCTTCAAATCGCAATCCCAGTCCCCACCGCCAATCCCAATCCCAATACCAATCGCAGTCGATAGCCGATAGTCGTGCCTCTTGTCGTTGTGGCGTCTTTGATGTTACCGCCTGCGCATAAATCAATACAAATGCAACAGCAGCCGCAGCAGCGACTGCGGCAGCGGCAGCGGCAGCGACGTCAGCGTTGGCGTTCGCATTGCGACAATCGCTACTGCGGCCGCTGGCTGGCATTCTTGCTGCAGCACATCCTCCTCCACCACCATCTCCGCCGCCACCCCCTTTGCCCATTGGCAACAAATTAAATTTGCTGCATCAATGTTTGTGCCGCATTCGGTTGCACAATGCGAACATTTTGGCCTTCAACTTGGCATATGCACAAATTTGTTCATCAGCAAATGCAGCGAGCAAAATAGACGGACAAAGAGGCAGAGAGAGAGAGAGAGAGAGGGAGAGATAGAGAGAGAGAGAGAGAGAGAGTTGCATGTGAAGCTGGTTCTTCGCTTTATCGAGCGGACTCACAATCAAATTGAGCAATAGAATAAATATCAGCTGATTGTTAGTTATGATAAAAACTATCGATAAATTATCGATTATAATCTTGAACAAGAAAATTTCATTAGTTGCTGATAATCATAAAGATTGCAACTTTGCAAATATTTGACTATTCAACTTTCACAGAAGTTTCCGATTTCAAGCAGCAGCAACATCGGGGCAATTATAATGAAATATATCGATTAAAGTGAAAGGAGATATCTGAGCGTTCTGCATTTCAAAATAACCGGTAAGTCTCTTACACATCTGTTTCTTTCTCTTTTGAATATATCTTAAAAAGCCATTAGAAATTAAACGATAACTTATCGATTATAATCTAAGCTTACTTATGAGAATAAACAAATTCCTCTAGATCATTAATAACTACAACAGATCTTAATTATATGTCTTCCATATCTGTTTCTACTCTGCTTCAATTGGAAGTCTCCCTTTACTACCTCTATTAGGGATTTATCCGTAATACTCTCCATCTATAGCTGCAATAGAAACTTCAGTGGCTTTCCTTCTATAGGGTCTATCAGCTTTATACATATATGGTTCCGGGTTCGTTTAGCAGGCATAAATGTTTGGGATGCCATAACTGAAGAAAATCTATTTATAACTTTGGCTCTTAATTATTATCTTAACATAATTATTCTAATATATTTTAAGTCGTTCACGGTAGATGAGTTGTCTGAGAGACTCATTCGTTCAGAATACATAACCAGGCTTTGGCTATGGATGAGTACTGCCTTAGCCAGAGTAGCCAGTACTTTTGTGAGATTTATAATAAATAAATAATATTAATATCAACTAAAAATATTAATAATAAAAACCTATAAAATTGTAATAAAGTTAATAGTTCTAGCTATATTGCAAATCCTTAATCCCTGCCATATTCTGCTTAATCAGAAGTTATTCGCGACTATAATTCGCAACTAGTTTAAGCGTACGCTTGGTGACTTTTACCCACATCGCAGCCTGTTGAGCGCTGTCCACGACCCCGGCGCTCTGACCTGGCTATGACAACCTATAAAGCTCAGCCGAATGCGTCAAGCTGCTTTCTTTTAATTTGATTATCACTTTCAACGCTTGTGGATAACGATCGTATGATTGAAACAAATTTTCAGTTGAGCCCAGTTGGGGGTTCCTCTAGATAGCTGCGCATACTTTTCACACGCACTGTGTGCCACATTATGCAATCAGCACAAGATATGAAATCATATGAACAATAAAAAATGAATTGGGAAACTTGTTGTGACAACTTTAAATGGCAGGAAATTCAAATGAATTTCATTAGCTGCAAGAAGTTGGTGAAGAAGAAGATGTCAAAGAAGAGGAGATACACAATAATGCACAAGTTCTTTTTTTTTTGTAAATATATAGCTTAATAAATTTTAATTAAAGAGATTTGGTTATTCCCAAACGAAATCAAATGCAAAATTTTTTAATTGCAAAACCGATCGAAATCGAAACGAAATTTAAATAATTATGTGGAAATTAAAGAAGAGCGTATTATGTGAACTGCAAATGTGTGCGCGCTCGGTGTGTGTGTGTGAGTGTGTGTTAAAGATTTTTCTCTTGGGGCTTTTCATGTGGCTTTTGTGTGAAGCATTCGTGCTACCGTTAGAAATGATATGGAAGAAGAGGAGAACAAAATGCCCAACGAACTCATCAACGGCGTCAACGGCAGCGCCGCCGTCGCTTTTGAAAAACATTAATTAAATTAATTAACCAACTCGTGCCAAGAATTTCAAGCAACAACAAAAACAACAGCAACAGCAACAAAGACCAGCTATGCACGCCAAAAATAAAAGAATAAAAAAAAAAAATTGTTTTGCTGCTTGAAAACGCATAATTAATGCGCTCAGCGCCCAGAACCAGATTAAAAGTGCGACTGGGATTGCGTCTGGGGCCCCGACTTAACAGAAAGTCTATATATAGTAGATGCCCACCCTAATGGCTATTGTTGTTCTTGCAGTTGTTATTGCAGTTGTTGTTGTTGTTGTTGTTGGCCAGTCAGCTAATCAGTTAGGTAGTCAGGCATATAGACTCGGCGCACTTGGAGAATTTTCGACTCGCATTCGCTGCATATCATAATTCAGCAGTTGCTGCTGCTTTGGCCTGCCAGCCAGCGGCTATTCGACTGATTCGGTAGCATAGATAGAGCATTTCAGTTATTTATGAGCCTGCTGCGGCCGCAGTTGTTGTAGAAAGAAAGGAGCAAGTAGCAGGCAGCAGGCGGCAGTTTTCAGGCTTTTCAACTTGAGAAGAAGCCGCATGGAACAGGTGGCAGCAGCTGAGATTTTTTGTCAGCCTGAAAAGCTAACGCGATTTAAAAAAGAAAAAAAAAAAACGACAAATAACGTGATTTCGGGCCGTTTTCGTAATGCTGAAAACTGGTTGAAAATGCTTTGGTTCTTTTATTCATCCTATTGATGGAGTTAACACTTCAAGTTCGTTGCCTAAGTCTCTCGTTTTTCATATTGCATGCAGTGGGGGTTTTGAGTTTAAGATTTTTAGATTTCAAGTTCGTTGCCTAATTCTTTCGTTCTTGATGTTGTGTGTAGTTGGATTTTGAGTTTAGGAATTGTAGTTCGTTGCCTAAGTCTTTTGTTATTAATATTGTATGCAGTTGGGGTTTTGCGTTTGAGTATTGTAGATTTCAAGTTCGTTGCCAAAGTCTTTTGTTTTGTGTTTTGTATGGAGTTGGGTTTCTGCGCTAAGGATTGCAGAATTCAAGTTCGTTGCCTAAGTCTATCGTTCCCATAACTAATTATTTTACATTTAATAGGTTAGATCAAATACCTCTTCTAATCTCTCTTGCAGTTTACTCGGAATTAATGAACAAAAATTTGATTTTTTGCAACTTTTATGCAAACTACAATTAAGTTTGTTGCCTAAGTCTTTTTTACGTTTTGATTAAACTTTCAACGATGATCGACTTTTGAAGATTCAAGATCAACTTGGTACCTTAAGAGATGATATTTCCTTTCAGTGACAATTTCCTTTTTTTTAACTATCTCTCTCTCTCTCTCGCTTCCTCCTTAAAAATAAACATTAATTTATTTTTCTTTATAATGCTTGTACATTTCAAGTTTGCTATCTGAATCTTTTTATTTGCTACTCCTTTGGACACACTACAAGCTGCAATTTTAACGAAATGTCATATTTCGGCACTTCTATATGACGAATGTATATTTAAAGTTCGTTGCCTAAGTCTTTTGTTTTGGAACTGCTTCAGTGCCTGCTTCTCAACTCGCATCCTCTGTTTTCCTTTTCCTCTTTGTCTATGATCACTCACATTCTCTTCTACCAAATCCTAAGCTATTTTTAAATAAAAAAAAAAAACAGAAATCAATTTAATATTTATAATTCAATATTTACTAACTGTTGTTCTTTGTCGTACAAACACGTGTGTTGGCCCCCTGCTCGGTCATCCTTTTGTTTCACAATAGTCTGACCAACTTTTTGCGCCCAAGTTCAATGTGAAACTGACGACCCGGGGCGCTGAGCGCTGAACACGTGCCACAGGCAGGCAACAAATCAATCGGATGCCGCAGCACAAAGGGCCAAAGCGATGCTGCGATAACAAACAATCAAAAGGCAACAACAACAACAACAACAAAAGCAGCAACAACGAAAATAAAAAGTGTGAATTTGATATAAAGTGGCGCTTAATTGCGAGCGATTAATGAGGCAAGAATTTCAACAAATAACACTGAAAAATGCCCCTAGCATCGGGTGTCAGGTCCCATGTGTCAGATGTCAGATGTCAAATGTCAAAGCAATGGCAAAAGTTTAACGGTGCTTTCAGCAGTTTCGCCGTATCAATCAAAAAATTATCGCCATTACCACCGCCGACGGCTGAAAACAACGAAATCCACGACGACAAGTGGAAGGTCGCATGAAAAAGCAAACAACGAAAAACTGGAGAAGTTCAGGGTGTTCGACTAGAAGATCCCCTCCTAAATAACGCCATGCGAGTGGCTACTGTTAAACTTGAGCTGATAAGCATATAGAACACTATGCAACATAATTCAATTTTTTGCAGCCGCGTTTGATAAAAACTATAAATAAATGTCTAAACTTTTCAGATTATTTTTATCATTTGGCTGGGTTGACTATATTCACCATAGTTTTATAACAATCAAAAGCCAATTGGTGCAACAACAATTAAATCCTTTACATA
Organism: Drosophila lacicola; assembly: GCA_035045355.1. Lineage (NCBI taxonomy): Eukaryota > Metazoa > Arthropoda > Insecta > Diptera > Drosophilidae > Drosophila > Drosophila lacicola. The sequence continues at coordinate 6,716,301 of JAWNPB010000148.1, read as the reverse complement.
TTATCACAAAGCTTAATATTTTTGAAAATATTCAATTGGCATTTCAAAAATTTTACAAAATTCGCATTTTAAAAATTCCTTTTAAATTCGTACAAAAAATTATTTTGGAAGTTTGATTAGTTTTTCATCCAAAATCTATGGTAAGCTACCTAAGTTATAATGATTTTCCCATTTTTATATAGAAAGATGCCGCTTCCTGGCAGCACTTAATGCCAGCTAAATGATCGTCGTGGTTCGATTTGTTTCAAACTTAAGCAAAAGAACTGCAATTAAGTACATGCATCTACATATTCAACTTCATAGATCAAGTTATGATAGTTTCTCAGTTCATTCGTGGAAATGCAGTTCAAAGGCAAATTTTTTCGAATATAACCTTATCTAACTTTATCTAAATATCTCTATAAATGCAGTTATAATTTATTCAATTGCAATAAGACTATCTGATAATAAAACGTATAACAAAATTTGACTGTGTTTTCTTTACAAGTTATCACATATCAAATTTATTAACACGATATCTTACAACAGCTAGATAATAGCTATAGAATATTGCAGTCTGAAGATTCTTTTTTTTCATTCACTTAGTCCACTTTCAGATCCCCCCGCTGCCCCACGCCCCTACAGGGTAGATTAAGTAAAGTGCAATAGCCCATCAAAGGCAATAAACAATATGTGTACATGCAATGATTATGAGTTTGGGGAACCTCAAGTAACTGGCACAATGTGCGCATATTGAATGCGCTGGCAACTTCGATGCCGCTGTCGATGTTGCTGCCGATACCGATGCCAATTCCGATGCCTACAACGATTCCCCATTCCGAGTACGTAGCTCAACGTTTCGACTTAAGCTCTACGAACTAATTTTGATACGCGTCGCGTGACACATTTTCCAAGTGTCCAAGAAGGCAGTTTGATGGGTCAGTGGAGGGGAGGTTGGTCGGGGGCTAGGGCGAGGCAGCCCAGGGGCACAGGAAGTGCACAGACTTGGAGCGGCTTTTGACTGAGCATACACAAAAAAAAGCTGATAATTAATATGGAGAACGTTGACAGTTGTCGTAAATGGTGAACCAACTTCCGATCGACAGCTCAACTCAAATTTGGCAGAACTCCCACCCCGCACACCACACACCGCAACACACAGCCCGCCCAAGAGCAATGGACTACAGGGGACGCGCGGGAGGGCGGGGGGGGGAGCGTTGCTGCAGGTGCTTGACTGCCTGGAAATTATTGATGCGCATGGCAATTGCCACCTGTGGCGGGGCATAACAAACAAATAAACAAGAAGAAGCAAAAGAAGAGAGAGAAAGAGAGTGAGAGGGAGAGAGAGAGGGAGAGAGAGAGGGAGAGAGAGGGAGAGAGATGGAGTGAGGCAAGCAGCAGCGAGTTAGAGAATGTTAACATTAAAAAACCGACCTGTCGAATACCTTATCAAGTGGAAGAACTCGAATACGGCACATGCCGTTTTTATAATATTCCAAAAATCCGCTGAGACAAATTCAATTTGTGTTTATTGCCATATCTATGTCTATATCTAAGTTTATTTGCTTCCCTCCTATTAGCATCAATATCTTTACTTTGATTTCTACTTTACAATTTACATTGCATAACAGAATAATGTTAAAACCAAAGTAATGTTAATGTTCGACAGCTGTTAAGTGGCTTAGAAAACTAATTTTAACTTAACAGGAACTTTAACGAGTACATAACTATCTTCATGACAATTATTCAATTTACTTACCTGCTCATAAAGTCATGTTACCCAAACGCACTCTCAAGTCAGTTAACTGAAAAATTGTAAGAAAAAAAAGAGCGAGAGACAAAAATAAATAAAATGTCGTTGGAAGGAAATCCCATTAATGACAAAATCGATAAATTAATTTGTTTTCATCGTCAAAATGCATAAATAAATGTAAATAAACAAATCACACGCATACACACACACACGGAGCACACACACAAAATGCCGTTAAGTTAAATATTGTCGTGTAGTTTTATTTTTGTTGTGTGTTGTTATTTGGTTGCTGCTGCTGTCAGATTTAGAAATACGAAATTAATTAAGTTCCATTCCACTTCTCAGACGAAATCAATAACTTAATAAATTGCTTAATAAAATGCGCGCACAAACGCAACGGGTGGTGTTCGCTGTGGACTTTGCTTTTACTCAATGAAGCTCTGTTGACACTTAAATGAAAATCTCCATCAGTTATTCAACCCAAGATCGATGAAGATAATGCAAAAGATATACCATGTGGACGATGAAATTATGGTAAATCTTAAGCCTGTTTGATCAATTGCACAAACTGAACTCAACCAAATAGTTTGCAGAACTCTATTCTATGCACTTTTGTAAGCAGAATTTGTTTGTGATTCACAAGTGGTTCTAGCATTTGGCTGATCATAGCGAAAGTTGGTAAATTGTGGAGTTGTACATGCAATTCAGATACCTTGAGTATGTGTGGCTACCTTAGAAATCTTCTAGTCTGCATTTTACAATGTGAGAATATGTTTAGAATGTGTCCCTTTTGGTTGAGAATTCAGACATCATCTAATAATATGCGAATAATCTTATATATGCATGATTAATTTATACATGTAATGAGAGAACTTATCTAAGATTCCAAAATGCGTTCGCTTGCGCTTGAAAGTTTCTTACACTCATTCATACAATGAGAGAGAGAGAGAGATCATAGCTCGCTTTACTTTATTCAATGGCCAAATATTTCCCAGTTTTTTTCCCAAGTTAAGGGACATAGCTTGAATTTTACCTTTTGCAAAGACAACTAAGTTTCATTTAGAGCTGATAAGTATCAGAGTTTATCGATAATTTTTTGTGCCTTGGCAACACCAGCGTTTTAACATCTGGGATTTGACATATTCATTAAAGTGACTGTGAAAAATGAATTTCTAGCAAGGAATGAAATTCACCTGTGAAAACTGCTCGCTCAATGATTGATTACGATGTGCAAAATGGTTTGAGCAAAAGTGCATCAATCATCGGCTTTGACTTTTAGCGATAAAGCCACAGTGAAACACTGTTACGATGATTTCAATTGCACTCCAAAGACGGCCCGCGAAACGATTCATCAACTACATAAGTTGTCAGCACTTCCTGTGAGAAAAAAACGTGAGTTTTGGCCATGCTTGGAGCATTTGATATTTAAAAAGCCGCCCACCACTGCGTGCTTTCAAAATGGGCTCAAGCTGGTCAACATGGCCGAATGCTGTTTATAATTCGCAAGTGGTTCAAGCGAGCGCTCGTACAAATGCGTTGATTGGGATTTGTCAGAAGTCGCTCGGGCGAAACACTTCTTGAACTTGTGCTGAAACCTTTTTGAGCTCGGCATAAGGCCATTTGCAGCATTGGCGAGTGTTTTGTTTCGCTCTCAGCGGGCAGCTTGTTATCAATTGCAAAAGGCAACTGTAAATGGCATTAATGCAGCCAGTTGCGGCAGCAGGCCGGCCGCAATGTGACAAGCGGATTATGCAATCATATGCTCAGATAGATGGTAGAGATTGCATAGATCCATCAATTGGCTGCTGCTTGCAGCCCGGAAAAGTCAATCTGGAAGACTGGGAAAGAGACGACTGCCTCCAGCCCGCAAGAACTTGGGGGGGAGGCAAATGCAAATGAAACGGGGGCCAACAATTTGCCACATTGATATTTAAATATGCCGTTGCATTAATCATCAAATTACTCGCACAAACACTCGCAGAGCATTTAAAATCATATTATAAGGGGAGCGGTGCGCTTAGCGCATAGTCGAAATTTAAATACCCTTGCTTTACACATAAACTAAATCAAGTAAAAACTGAAACTGCATTTTAGAATCTAACCTTTGCGAGAACATTTTGTAAACTTTTAATTCAAAGTAAAAAGCGAGCATTGAATGTGTCTCATGAAAATAATAACAAAACATTCTCCGAATTTATAAGTCAATCAGTTTTCATTGCCAGCTATTATAAATGGAAAAATAAACTGTAAGAAAAGATTAACTTGGAAATAGAATAGAACACAATATTAAAAAGAAAATATATTTGACAATACACTTAATGAAACAAGGCAATATATAGTGAACCGATGTGCATGGTTTTGGACTGATCGGATAACTGCAGCAACCAGAAGCACTTCCACCAAGTTTCACAAACATAGCCTAACTGCGAGTGCAGTTAACAGAGAATAGTTTGATATAGGGTAAGTCATCTCTATAAATACAACTTATTATACTGATTAACTGACAGACACAAAGCTGAGAAGCTGACTTTGTTACTGTGCTAATCTTATTCCATGTAAGTTCACGCCACGCAGGCATTTTGAAAAATTCCACACGTAAGTGTGGAAAATAAGTGAAAAACGGAAATAATTTGATCGGGTTTTTACAATTTTCGAAAAATCGACGCTTACTCGCTGGCAAATGGGGGAAAAGTATCAAATAGGGCAAAGTTGCAAATGGAACTCATGTGTTACATAGATGCTGACAAATTAAATATGGCATATATGTAGGGTATTTGAATATGTTAAATAACTGCTGCGGCTGTTGATTCTGCTGCTGCTGGAGCTGTGGCTGTTGCTATTGCTGGTGCAGCTGATGTATTTGCAATACTTGGCCATGTCGTGTCATGTCATGTCGTGTCCGCTCTTGACACTCATTAGCCGGACTCGAAGAGTCCCATTCAAATGCACAAGCAACGTCTCAATGGAGCGTGGACTACATAGAGTCAGAATGAGTCTATTTCTAGCTGCTGACTGAACACACACCCCCTCCTCTTGCTCTGATCGTTTAATTGAAATAATTTTCTATAATTAAACAATTAAATCAGTAAATCAGCAAAATCAACGCTTGAGCTCTGAGTAATGGCATTTTGGCATCTCTCTGAGTTGAATCAACATTGAACCAAGTCACGAACAAATGAGTCAAAAGTCGTACACTGCCATTGCAACTCGGTTCAAAGCTCTAGCTTTCCTTGTCTTTTCAAATTCCGAGTACATTTTGTTCTTGGACATGCCGCAATTAAAAACAAGCTTAACATGAACACGTGTGTAGAGAAAAAAAGCGCATGTTGTCTTTACAGGGGTTCGATCCCTTAACCTTGTGCTCTTTCGGCCCACATTTGGGCCTACAAAATAGTGTCGAATTTTTCAGTTGGTTCCTATTTTGACATGATTTATATATTTTTATATATTTATATATATAAATACAGATCAGAGTTTTCACTGTAAAATCTAACACAGTAATCAGATTTAGAAAATTTAGAGATTGTAGTTGTTTTCCCAGGCCCCCCAAAAAAAAAAAAACACCTGTACATATATGTGCATATACATATGTTATGTATTGTTTTAGTCCAAATTCATTGTTTGTATCATGTTGGGACTGCGACTGATGCTGAGGCTATTACCGCTATTGCTGTTGCGTGGAGCTCTTGCACAAACAACAAAAAAGCCAGTTTTCGAGTTGCCGGAACGCTGTAAATATCTAAAGGACTCAAAAGAGCTGATGCACCTGAGGTGCAAAGGTAATTTCCCGCTGGTGGCATATACCAAATTCCGTGATACCTTTATGAAGCAGACCGATCGTATGGCTCTTTTTATGCCCAACTCCATGGATTATGTGATGGTTGCGCTCAAGGAATCCGAACTGCATGACTGTGATAGCATTCGGCTGATTGAGGTCAATGAGTATATATGCTACCCGAAGGATGGCGGCAAGCGAACCGTCAAACTGAGATCGGCTCGAATGTATTGCTTTCCATTTCATATACAATTGCCCGATGATCTGATGCATGAGTGCTTGGATCAGAAGATGCACTCCTCTACGTCTGCGTTGCAGGCCAGCGTGCTGAGGACCAAACGCGGCATCATACACTACACGTTCGACCATGATGCGGCTGTTCAATATTTACTGCCCAAACAAATTGCCATTTTTCTAACAATATTGATTCTATCAATGCTTCTATATTTCTAAATTGAAGATGACAGGATTCAAATTGCGCGCAGCGAATGCGAATGCGAACAAGCGATGAGTGACAAGTAACGAGAGAGAAGCAGCTAGAAGAAAACAGCGAGTAAGATGCAGCGACTAGTAGACAACAACAACAAGAAAGAAGAAAGCAAAGCAGAGGCTATAAGTAGCGATTAGTTAACAACGAATTGTAAGTGGTATCAGCAAACGAGTAATTGTAGTGATTATCCAGAAGCGACTAGAAAGCAACAGATTATCCAGGGAGTTCAGAAACCAACTAGTCAAAAACAGCAAGTAATAGTCAGTGATTTCCAGCAGCGAGGTATGAGAAAGACGAACAAGAAGCGAGTAAGGAACAGCATGTCAGAAACAACGAGTAAGAAGCGAAATCAACGAGTTAGTTATTTATTAAGTGGTGAATGGTGAGCAACGAGTAAGCAGTAGCAAGCAACAAGTAAGAAACAACGAATGAGAAATAATCAGCAAAAAGAAGCACAATCAACGAGTTAGAGGCAGCAAGAAAGAATCATTAAACAACAAAGAATCATCAAAGAATCATTAACGGCGAGTCGAAATCAAACAAAACGAAGTGAACAAATGTGAAGAATAATCAACGAGTTGTGGGCAGCGAGAAAGATGCAGTAAATATTGGGCAACGAATCAGAAGTAACGAGTTGTACGCAGCGAGTAAGAAGCGAGTTGCGTGCAAACCGTTCCCACAAGCGAATTGCCTGTCAGGAGCTGCCATCGACCAGCTATCTGCAGCGACGAGTTACAAATATCGAACTGTCATCAGTTGAGTGTTGCCACCACAACGTGCTACATTACAAATATCTAAAATCTCTCTTCGTTAACCAATTAACGGTCGTAAATTTTAATACGCATCTCGCAAAATGAGATCCATTGTGTGGAGTCGGGCCATAGAGATTGATCAACCGAAAGTACAGAGTACAATATTGCAAAAAAAAAAAAAAAAAAAAAAAAAATAAGCATGAACAACTAAAAGTACTTTAAAGCTTTAAACCGCTCCAGACATGCCAGTCTCATGAGATGCGTTCGGAGTTGATGTTGTGTTAAATCGAATTTCTTTTTGTTCAGTGTTATTTTTATCCATGCTCATCTGCGTGTTCAACTGCAATGTTAAATATTTATTTTATAAACATTAAAATGCATATCGTAGCCCTCGTTTTGGCCTCCGCGCATACCACCATATCACCAACAGCTCCGCCCCACGTGAAGACAACAGCAACAACAGAACAATGCAAAGTTCTGGTTCTGTTTTAATGCTTTTCCAGGGGATGGAAGGGGCTCACCTAGAGTTTCTCACATCACGTTGCATTTTTGGAGTCGGTCACCTGCGTCTGGCGTGCGTATCATTTCCATCTAAAGCTACATTTTCAATTTCCATGCACCATTCATCCGGTGCGGGCAACGATTGCTTCTCGTTCGATTAGCGGTTCGATGCGTGGAAAAGCCTTGGCGCGTGCATTGCCCTAAAGGGGCCTTAGGGGTATCGAATCAGAGTCACGGGGCGGTACTCGGGTTTTCTTAAACTCTATTTGAATGCAAGCGTCGAGATGTTGACACATCAGTTTGCCACAATTTGCATGCTGCAAATGCACAAATGCCGTTGCGTGGCCTCGCGCAGTGGTAAAATATCAATCGAAAATCGACTGCAATCCATTTGATATTACGAATTTCTAACATCGATATGTTTTTTAATGTTTATCGATAATTTTCTTGATACGTCAACCTGGGCTCTCCGATGGGAAAACCATGCTCTAGGCACAAACCTTGGTTTGAACCAGCGAACATTTATTGGTTGGTTGTGTCGACTTGAAGAAAACTATATTTAACAGCATGTTAACAGGCATTTTTGAGAGAAGCTAAGCTTGAATGCGAATGGGTTGCAGTCGACATTTTGTTCACAGAACAAATGGCCAATGCACCACTGTGGCTACTGTTGGGGACAAGACGGACAGCACCCACAATTGAGCAAGTTGCAATGGATTTTCTTCTTCTTGTTCTTGTTATTTGCATTCCCAGTTGTCAATTGTTGTCGTTGCTGCTGTTGCTGCTGGAGGCGCATTTCAATTTCAAACGCTTTTCAATTTCAATTTCGGCCGCCCGCTGGCGTTTGTCACGTGTACGCTGCACTCGTTCGGAGTGTGTATGTGTGCGTATGTGTGTGTGTGTGTGTAGCTATCCGGCACAGTTGAGTTCAATCGAATGCCACACAGCAGGTGACGCAGCGGCGATGCTGATCATTTGGCCAGTTGTTGGTCAGGTAATTGCGCAAAAGTCAAATGCAAACGAATTGCCAAGCCATTTGCATAAATTTCACTTGCATGGAAGGCCGCACAGGGAAAACACACGGAGCACACTCCACACTCCACACACACACTTCACACTCGGCTCCTCGCATGCGTAATGCTTGCCACTTGCCACATGCTACTTGTTACTTGCCACTTGCAGCAGCAGCAGCAGCAACTGGTGGCTGCCTGGTGGTGCTTGGGTTGGTCGTCATAAACATAAACAATGATTAGGCGGCTGCCGCTGTTGCGTTTGATGGCCCATTAAAACGGTTTCCAGTGCCAGTCCAAGAGCAGCTGTGCCCGATCAAACTAATCCGATCACTGACTGCCAAATGTGTTATCATTTAATTAGTCGGATTAAAACAGAAATGCACCACTGCGCAAATGCCATTCAATTAGAGCTGTTAACTGGGCCTAGGCCTTACTCTTCAGTCTTTTATTCCAAGTCAAACTAAGCTCAAGTATTTAAATTACTACAATATCTAAACAATTTGCAGACAAGTACAAGTTGACTGCCAGCTGCAGTTTTTGCCTAGTCTCAACTAGAACTGAAAACCAACCCAACATAACATATTCTCTGGCTGATATACCTACTAAAATTTTGCAGTTATAATTTAGTTTTTAATTAATTTAATTTATAACAAAATTTGTTTTTTCAATAGTTATCAGCTGTTTTATATGCTCATCAGCTGTGTGCACAGGAATACAGCAAAGGTTCAACTAAATTTCATAATATGTGATCTATCTAGCACTTAAATATTGCGAGTTCCTTGAGGCTGCTTCAATTGGATTTGGAAACCGATTTTATTTTAATTCAAATACGAAGCTCATTATGTTCTATTCTTTTGGGAATTCAAATTCAAGTAGCTGACTGATAGTTGGTAAGGTGGAAGATATCAGCGGCAGCATGATGTCAGAGAATATTAATTACGCGTAGTACCTGAACTAAATGTAAAACGTGCTGGAAAGCTATCAGCCCTATCGAAGGCCCAATATCGTCGCGACAGATTATCGAGAGTTGGGTTCATAATTAAAACACTTTTTTATATTTTTTGATGTTTTTGTGGGGCCCCTGAGGGGCAGTTCTTGGTCGCCGAGGTCGAAGCAGATGAAAAACAAATCATGTCCGAGATCAACTAAAACAATAAGCGCCAATAAGCAGACAAAGCAAATGTGCAGTTACCTTAACGGTGAAGCGTAAAGAAAAACATAAATAAAATACCTTTAACTAAAAAATAAAAACGAAAAAAAAAAAGGCCGACACATATCAAAAAGAAGAAGCAGCAGCAGCAGTCGGTTCTGTAAAGCCCCGCGACCCGCTCAGCTGACATATGAACTCTCTATGGCCAAAACTTCTTTTGGGCTTTATAAACTTTTTTTCCTCTGCTTCTTCTATAAACTGAAAGTACCGTACGACTTTGATAAAGACGAAGACGACAGGTGAATTTCTGTCTCGCTCGCTCTCGCGCTGTCTCTGTCTTTTGTTGTTAACAAAATATATTTGTAACAATACAATTTTCGAATGTCTGGCGGCTTTTGTTTGGCCTTTTTTTGTTTTGGGGCGGCAATCTGTTCGTTGACATTTGTCAAGATGAAAGAAAACAAAACTGAGTTGAGAAAAAAAAAGCTACCAATTTGAAGCGTCTAACCAAGTCATCCCCCATTTCCAATCGATTCGTCGGGGTATTACACTTTGCGCTATGACTTAAAGCTATTTAAAGCGATTTCTGCCAAATATATTTAGAAACATCTTAAGCATTATTCATCATTATGAGCCACACCAGCCCGGTTATTGTCAACTCTATCATAATCTTCATACATTATTATTATTGGACATTGTATTGTTTAAACGTTATGCCCGTTTGATTGTTTCCCCATTTTTGTGAATTATATCATCGAAGCAGAGAATAAAAAGAGCCTGGAAATGAAGGGCAAAGCAGATTACATTTTGAAATTGATTTCATTATTGGCATTTTGCAAAACAAAACACAAAATATGCCTTTGATGGCTATTTTTGGATCTTTGTCTTAGATGAACAACTTTCGTATGCAAATCCGTTCATCCGATGGAACAGACAGCTCTTCTTGCTCTTTCTCGAAAAACATTCCCGATTATTGTTTCGCAGTGCTGCAAACCAAGTGATCCGAAAAAAAGAAAAAAAGAGTTGAAGAGTTTTAAGCCTAAGTCGCTTTAAGCAGCTCGAATCGAACAGCTTGAACTTCTGGGCTATTCTTCAGTAAAGTGAGAACATTTTACACTAGCCGAAGTTTTATTTTTATACCCTGTAGTCATTAAGAATAGTCCAAATGCAAACAGCCAGAGAAAAGCATCTCCAATCGCACTTAGGTTAGAATTAATCTTGATCTTGATCTGTCGGAACGCGTCGATATCACAAGCACCAAAGGCTAAAAACTGAAAATTTTTAATATATATATTCTATAATATCATATGCCAAAAGGAGTTTACTTTGTCGTTGTTTTGTCCAATTTCCAAAAAATCGATAAGCATATATAATACATATAACGAATATATCACTTTTAAAATATCTATACCCGATGCCTCCAAAATGAAAAGAATTTATATTTTTAAAGGTAGAGCCTTGCGCTTTGGTATGCACACACTTTTGTCTGCCATAAATAATCCCTGAATATAGCATAAGGATCGGAATGTAAATGACGAAGTTAGTCGAGAATGCATTTACCATATATAGTATGGAGCAACAGGAAGAAGAAGCACAGCTGCTGCGTGCATGTGTGTGTGTGTGCGTGTGTGTGTACGTGTGTGTGCGCGCATGAGCTTGGCGTTGGCCTCAGGGCATCAGCTAGTCGGACACTCCCGACCGCAGCACTCGTATTCATTCACATTGTGATATGTTGCTCATGTGCTGCAATTCTATCTGTAAGGGTATCCAAAGCTCGGTGCTACCCTGTGATATTTGCATATTAAGTTTGTATTTAGTTTTCAGTTTAAAGTTAATTTTTTGCGTGGTATTTTTTGGTGTTTGATATGTTGAAATATGGCAATGATGAGCGATTGATTAGCTGATTGGCTTTGTGTGTCTTGGTTTTAGCATTCGCATGGCTGCAACATTTTAGACATGCAGCATGCAACATGCAACACATGGCCTAACAGCCGTCTGTCAATATGTGGCGCGTGGCAGCCGCTGGCTAGCTGACGGCTGCTGCTGCTGCTGCTGCTTCTTCTTCTTGCTCTTGTTGCCGCTTTTAGCCGGTTGGACTTGACTCAATTCGTCATTTAAATGATGCCGCAGCCATTGGCAGCACTTAGCGCAACATCAGCTCAAATTGCAACAGCAGCAGCTTGCAACACAAGGAGCTTCTTGCAGCAGGCGAGGAACGTGCCAAGCCAAATTAATTGCTTCGTTAGATGGGCAGGCAATGTGTGGCACTGGCCGTGTGGCAGTGTGGCAGTGGCCGTGTGGCAGTGTGGCAGTGGCAATGGCCGTGTGGCAGCGCCAGCTGTGGCATTAACTGTGGCAGTGGTTGAACCGCTTTGGCTATTTCTTACACTTCCGCCAAGCGCCGTGCGGGGACTGCCCAACAGCGATTGACAAATTTCCAAATGCCATTAAGAAGGCGTTGCATGCAACATTTGCCTGCCCCAGCTGCAGTTCATCTTTCGTGTCCGGGGCCGGGCCGGGCCGGGCTGAGCCGAGGCCGAGGCCGAGGCCAAAACAGGTGGCCACCAAAACCGGGCTACCAGGCTAGTCGGCCTGCCATTGCCCAGCTGCCCGGCTACCCGGCTGCCCGGCTACCTGGCTGCCACTTGCAGCACCGCTGGCGCTTGCAATTACGCGGCGTTGCCACTAAATCACAAAATGCTCGCAAATATTTCATTTGTTTGCAAATTTTTTGACAATCAACTCGCGCAACTCTGCAAAATGCTCCGTTTATAACTTTATCATTTGAACCGGCTCGCCTCGATAAGCATCGGCAGCAATCTGTGGCAATCTGCCACATGCCACAGCAGCCGCTGCCGCTGCCGCTGCCTCCTAGCTGGCATTCCTCCACTCGTCTGCGCCTCGTTATTGCTTGCTTAATTAATGATGCAGCTGGCGCTGCTAACAAGCTGCCCCGCTGCCGCTCCGGCTGCCCCCCGCTCTGGTGCTCGGCCGCAGGTACACGAACTCACAGATTCGCGCTGCCTGAGATATACACAATCTTAACGCTTAGATAGACGCTTCACGGGCCACGCCCCTTAGCGCTTGATTTGAGCTTTCCCAAATTGCAATCAAGCTACTTATAGAAAGGGGCGTATTGTTGCACCCGCCCTTGCCCCCGCTGCCGCTGCCGCTGCTGCTTCCACTTAAACTCCTCTGAGTTGTTGCAGCAATTTTTGCACTGCGATCCTCACCCACATAAATAACTGAGGGGGTTGGGTGTGGGGAAATAGAAACAAAGTAACCTCTAGAGAAACCTCAGCCATTATCTGAAAATCTGAAATCTCTGAACGAGCAGGTTATTTAGCATCGACTTCCATATAATAACTATAATTCAAGATACAATCAATTTAGGAAGGAGCACAAGAATATTGTCTGCCGTATATATTTGGTATATACGCATGAATTATCTGGCTTTGTACGGGGTAGGCATTTTTTTTTTAATTCCAATTGGGTTTAATTCTTTCTTTAATATATCGCTGACGCATTTATTTATTCCTATGCCCATTTCTCGCAAGAGCTCCTATAAGAAAGCCATAATATAGTATCCCAATACGCCTGATCCCGTTCTCAAGTTAAGATAAGTCCTTTGTCAGGTTAAAATAAGCAAAGATCTGCTCATATTAATATATATTTTTGTTATAGGTTTATCAACAAGTTCTATTTGGAACAATGCGTTAATTTTTCTACACACAATCGTAACATATTTATGTTACTTAGAGCACTGTAAGCTTTAACAGCTGCCTAACATGCGATTAACATAAAAATGCTCAATTTTGGCTTGATTTACAATCAATTTGAAAACAATAAAGCTTTGCTCATGCATTCTTATTCTTCTTATGCGCCTATTATGCATCTCGCTGGCGTAAAAGTGAGCAAGAGTGAGAGAGAGTAAGAGAACGACAGGGAGAGACAGAGAGAGAGGGAGAGAGAGAGAGAGATCGAATGAGAAATACGCTAAATAATGTGTAAATAAAGTGCTCGAGCTAAGCACCAAACAGTAAAAATCACAGCAATAACAAGTGTTTACCTGGCTGCGAGTAGCTGTAACGTGAGTAAAACACACACACACATACGCACACACACAAATACTCGCATAGAGGTGGCAACTCTTGACGCATAGACGTCACTTTATTACGCCATCGACGGCGGCAGGCAGAGAGCCCAAGTTGAAGCAACCGAAATGCAATTACCCAAACACAAGAGACAAGACCAGCCCCAAATCCAGCGCGACACCTGCCCCAAGAGCAGCTCTTTCCAGCGGCGCACAGGTGGGCTGACATGAGCGCGGCAGCGGGGTAGCGGGCAGGCGTGTAGAACTAGAACCACGTCGTGTTAATTGTCATAAAACGAAACGACGCATTCAGAACTTTTTTGTTTTGTTTTTTATATTTTTCAAAGCTAATCGAAGCCAGATCCAGCGTCGGCTTTGTGGCATAGTTAAAGGGGTGTGTGTGATAGGGGGGGGACACATGTTTGGCATGTTCATTTTCCATGCGTTGTCACATTCCTTGCAAATACCACCCCACCCAAGCCCCCCGCTGAGCGCGCAGTTTATGGCAACATTATGCTAATAGCCAATTGTTTTTTTTTTCGCGCCTGGCAACCAAGAAAAAGTACAAAAAATATACAAAAATAAACAAATACAAATACAAAAATTATTGTACAACATTTACAGTTGAACGCGACGCGTGACAGGCTGTGGGCCAAGGGAGGGGCAAGGGGTTTTGGGTGGGAAAAAGCTTCATTCAATTGAATTGAAATCAATTTCAAATTCTCAATATGGACACGCACATTTGATTAGCATATGACAATACATAGTTCGATTTATAGCTACAGGCATATAAAGATAGATAGATGGGTGGATAGACGGGTAGATAGATGGGTAGATAGATGGGAAGGTTGATCGAGGGGTAGATAGATGGGTTGGCTGGTCGATTCGATTAATGGTGGACATTACGTGTTGTTCCGGCCATTGTCGGCGCTGTCTGCGCCATTCACTTGACCCAATTGATTTTGCAAATATTATTGTTGTTCAGCTTTTTGGAACCGGGTGTCGGACGTGAAGATGGGGAAGTTTTTTTTATTTTTGTGTGCGGGTTTGCTTGTTATTGTGAAATTGACAAAATGCGCAGAATTTATTTATTATCCATGGCAAACTATAAGAAATTAAGCGGCGTTGCCCGGTTCAAATGAAACGTGTTGCCATTAGATGTCAATTCCCTTGCCCTAGCCCTCCCCCCAATGCCCTTTCCATTAGTATTGATTATATGAATGATCATGATCATGAGATCTTAACCTGTCTATGCACATAACTTGCTCCTAACACTTTCAAGGGCTTCATTTCAAAATATTTAAGTATATTAATTTTTCATTGTTAACCGGCATTCCTTTGCCATGTTCAATTTATTATTATTGCCTTTTCCTTGTAAGCAGCAAAAAAAATTATAGAAACATATTTAAAAATTGAAAGTTTCTGCTGCATTTGAACCAGCTGCCTTAAGACGTCACGTTCTCAAAGCACACTTATTTGTCTGCGCTCCCCATCATGGAAAGGAAGCTGCAGTAAAAATTTCGGCTTCCTTACGGTTTGGGCTCTGCTTTGGTCGCAGTTCAGTCAGGGAATCAATCAGACTCTTTTTTAAGCAAACAGATAGGGAATAAGTGGCCAAAAAAAGGCATTTCAAACGTGTTCAGTTAATTATAAGCATCGCATGTTCGTTTTACGTTGGTTTTTTAAACCCACAAAAGAAAGAGAATCTTTTATCACATAAAGCTGGCCATACTGAAGAGATCTCAAAGGAATATTGACGGGCCTCGTGATGTCATGATAAAGCGGCAATGCAAATTTTGTGTGGACCAGGCGCAGCAAAAAGCTAAAAAATAACCAAAGCAAGAAGCAGACGGAGAAGCAACAGCATTGATAAAGGCAAAAAAAAAAAAAGCATTTAACGCAAATTCCAAAAAGGAAAATGAAGTTGGGCAGCAAGAAGTAGAAGAAGACGAAAAAGGAGAAAAAAACTGAAAACTGGTTTCTCCCTTTTCCTTTTCAAATACAGTTGCTTTCCGAGAACGTGAAGAGAGAAGCGAGCAAGGGCGAGAGAGGTGGCGACCAGGCGGGATTATGGGGTATATACAGCAAAACTGTGGCTCCTCGAAAGAGGCAACTTTTGCCGCATGCCACAGAAGAAGGAGGACCCCCCCCCCTATTCCTCCACAAAAGAGCAAAGGGCGCAGCAGGGAGAAGCGAGCGGGACAGACAAACGATTGCGTTCTTCTGCTGATTTTTGTTTGCCTGGGCAAAGTTTCGGTTTTTAGGGCGTGTTTGAAAATATTTGAAAATTGCATTTGCTGTGCAGGAAGGAGAAGCAGAAGATTTGCTGTTGGTGTTGATGCCATTTCTAATTTCGCTGATTTATGGCCCAGCCAGCAGCAGCTAAAGAAGAAGAAGAAGCAGAACAGACAGAGCACTCCAGACTGGCTGGGGTTTGGCTCCAGCTCTGAGTCACATGACCTGCCTGAACTTGCCTTAATGGCTTTTTATTAGTCTGTCTCACTCTCTCTCTATCTCTCTCTCTCTCTCTCTCTCCCTCTGTCTGTCTGTGTAGCTCTTGGACTATAAAATATGATCTTGACTTTGTCTAACACCTCTGCACTTGCCCCTGATACCCCCCTTCACCAACCTCTGGCTTCATCTGCAACTTTATTAAAACGCACTTAAAATGCAATTCACGATTTTTGTTCGATTCGTTTGCTTTTTAACAACGACAACAAAAAACCATCAACAACTTATGACCAAATCTCTTCGTTTTCGTTTGAAGTACAGTTATTTAT
This sequence comes from Drosophila lacicola, assembly GCA_035045355.1. NCBI lineage: Eukaryota > Metazoa > Arthropoda > Insecta > Diptera > Drosophilidae > Drosophila > Drosophila lacicola. The sequence continues at coordinate 6,700,015 of JAWNPB010000148.1, read as the reverse complement.
ATAGAGATATATACACATATATACACACATATGTAAACTCATGTGTACTTATGATAATTCTGCCATTATTCAATTTGTTGGCAGACTCTGACGCATTTGTGGATTCTTTTTAGCCTTATTTTTACGGTTTGTTCTTTGGCGGCTTTTAGTTCTTTTTTTTACTTTTTAAAAATTAAAATATTTCTGTTTGCACGCAAAATTGAGCAAATATTGACTGCGAAGCAAGAAAAGAGCCAAAAATAAATAAACAATATCATGGGGAACTGAAAACGATTCAGACCAGAAAAATACAAATAAATAGGTATAATATAGATATATAGATACATAGATATATAGATAAAAAGATATATAGATATATAGATATATAGATATATAGATATGTAGATATATAGATATATAGATATATAGATATATAGATATATAGATATAAAGATATATAGATATATAGATATATAGATATATAGATATATAGATATATAGATATATAGATATATAGATATATAGATATATAGATATATAGATATATAGATATATAGATATATAGATATATAGATATATAGATATATAGATATATAGATATATAGATATATAGATATATAGATATATAGAAATATAGATATATAGATATATAGATATGTAGATATATAGATGTGTAGATATAGATTTAGATCTTTTCCAGCACTTCACAATTTCCCCAGCAAAAGATTACATTTTGAACAAATCCATTATACGCGCAATATGCAATCGGTTTGATTGATGGGGTAACTAGTGAAATGAGAGAAATGCGAGTTAATTATGATATCCAGAGATTATAAAGTGCCAGCACTTAAGGAGATGATGCGCTAGAATTCCTCAAAAGCCACCAACCGAGATGAATGATGAGCGCGACGCGAGCCAAGTTGTCATTCACAATCGGGCTATTCACACCGTTTGCCAGGAGGCAAATCGCTGCAGCAGGCGGCAGGCAGCACGTGGCTGGCGGCAGCCGGGGTTGCCGGGTAATTATGCGCGTTGAGAAATGATGGCAACCCGGTAGCAGCCACTCACAAATAACTCGCAGCCGCTCAGCATTAATTGCATTCGCATTTGCCTGACCAATTAATCTGCAAGTTAATCGTATTTATTAATGCTGCCGCTGCCGCTGTCGCTGCTTCTGCCGCTGCCGCTGCTCTCTGACGTCGACGTCGACGAGGACGAGGCAGCTGCCGAGTTTGTTGATCATAAATTGAGCAAATGCAGCATCAAATCAGCGCATTGAGCCGATCTAATTGCGATGGGCAGGCGGCAATGCCTGATTGCAGCTAGTGAAAACATCAAAGATAATCGACTTAAAGATACTCTGCAATATTAAATTCATTTAAGACGATGTGCCACACTTTGGTTAATTGATCACCCAGCTCGAAAATCAGTAGGATGATTGGCTTCAAAATTGTGCTTAAGACGCCACGTAAAAATTGAATACATACATTTCAGTGATTTTCGCAAATCCACCTGCAACAGTGGAAAATTCGTGCAAAACGGTTGTGTACAACTTTTATGTTCACCATTTGAATTTAAAGAATTTTGTGGAAATTCAGTGCAGACTTGTATCACACGTTTTGTTAAATCCAGCTTACCGGGTGAAAATTTTTGTTTAAGTTAATAATAATAAGTTCAACTTTGGAAAACAAGCGAAAAATCATGTGAAAAACTATTGCCACTTTTACTTTTTCATCCGATTGTTCTCAAACTCATTTTCAAACATCTTCGTAAAATTATTTAAGCCTTGATTAATCGAAAGAGGATAGTCCACCTGGCTGATTTGCGGTTTCAAAGTAGAATGGTTAAATTATAATTTTCCATACACTATAAGCTAAAAAGTGAAACAGTTATGTATAAAATGTAAAGAACCAAATTTGGTTCGTTTACTACTTTAGGTTCATTTTAGAGTTTTAATGATATTTTTCCCAATATCAATTTTAAATATTTCCCAATATGATCCAAAAGCTAATTAACAGCGTTTACATTTCTCGGGAAATGTGTCCTCCAATTAAATATGTATATATATTTAAAGGTTGTATAAAAAGCAACCGATCACAAATGTTTGCATTTTTGCAATGTTATGCTATACACAAAAAGGGGGAGCAGGAGTACCTTTAATCGACCCTCTTAAAAATAACAACGGGTATATAACTGATCCTTAATTGCTCAATATGAAAGTCATGCGTCTTCAAGACCACGCGAATATTAAACAAAAATTATTTATTTTAATGTTTAGCATTCTGCGTCTAACTGGAAGAAACCAAACAAATTATGAAAAAATGCCATGAAAATAGAAACGAATCTCGCATGCATGAAAAGAAAATTTCTCAAAGTGCATTTAATTTATAAATATAAATATAAGCATAAATATATTTAAACAAATATCATATTATCGAAAATGAAAAGAAGTCATTCAGCATAATATTTCTTTTTAATAGAGCCGTAAAAAGGACTAACGTGATATTTTTTCTTTTAAAAATTTTCACGAAATAGGGCTTAAATAAATCTCAAATTTGAGCAACAAAGTTGTTAAGTGGAACCAACGCTAGAGTTGCCAACATGGTGATAAGAAACTACTTACAAAGTTTCACAACTGAAACTCACCCAGTTCCCGAGTTCACATGAGACTCTTTGCTAACTAAGCGATTCCTCCTTCAGCCATTACACACTTTGGCACAAGCTTACAACGCGACAGTGATTACAGGGTATCAAAAGCAATCAAGGCCTGCATCTTAAATCCACACAACAGCTGAACCTCGAAATCAGAAACAGCAGAAAGCGAAAAGGGGCAGCAAGCGTCGCCCCAACCATAATACTAATAAAAAAGAAGCTCGGGAACAGGCAAACCCAATGCCTTACATAGAGTTTAGCAAAGAGTTCTGTTAGTCGACTGCAGCAGCAGCAGCAGCAGCAGAAGAAGATCCAAGGAAGAATCGAGGAAGGCCACAGCCGAAGCCAAAAACCGACGAACATCTGCGGCAAACGAACTTCAGAAAAAGAGAGAAGCAAAGTGAGAGAGAGAGAGAGAGAGGGAAGAGAGAGATGAAACATAATAATAATAAATAAGGAATCACAGTTGGGCCACAGACAACAGGATCAGGTAATTCCGGTTTGCACTTCTTTTTATTATTATTATAATTTCTGTTCTTCGTTCTGAGCTCTTTTTTTATTTTTTTTTTCTTTTTACTCTCTTTCATTTTTTCTGGACAGCAGCGCCTCCTGTTCGTATTACCCGTTGTCCAGGCTTACTTTAAAGGGTATATCGCGTGTTGAGCTTTGATAAGGTCCATTTTACAGCCCGAAAAAAGAACAAATGCTCTATTAAAATAATATTAAAATAATCTTAATACTCTGCAAGGTTGATTACAGGGTATATTGATTTTGTGGAGTGTCCGTTGGACTGTCTACCGAGATGGAACTACAAAATTGAAAGTGTTAAGATTTGAAAAGCTTTGTCTTTCAGAGTTTTAGAGTTTGATTGAAGAGCATAATCCTAAAAGATTCTATTCAGCTGTTGCGACCAAAATAGTCGAAGATTCGACTTAAAGTTCGAACCAGCTTCCCTCGCCACAGACATTGGTTCAAATTTTGGTAACTCATAGCTCTAAAGAAACAAATTATTAATTTATATTAATTTCAATAAATATATATTTCGATTTGGTTAACAGTAAAAAAGACATTTCAATTCCCGACTACGAATAGGTTCGCTTCGGTTCGGTTTGCAGCCCTGCTGGCGACTCCTATGTACAGAGTATTGCGCAGTCGTGCAGCTTGCTTAATTGTTTTCTTTTATAAATGTTTTCCCAAGATTAATTTAATTGTTGCCTATAAAAAGAGCATCTATGAGTCAAGTGTTGCACTTCTTTTACTTGATTATTAATTTTTTTTTATTTATCATTAATTTTTTTTATTTATTTTTTATTTTTTTCAATCAACGTCAGGCGAAGAAGCATCTAATGCCCGGGCCAACTGGCCCAGAGAAACAGGAATTTTGTGCTCAGAAGGCACTGAGAGAGGAGATTGCAGCATTCCTGCTTCTCACTCTTCCTCCCTCTTCCACTCCCTCTGCATCGCTCTCTTTCCCGCTTCCTCTCCCTCTCCCTCTCGCTCCCGCTTTTAGGCTTGTGGCAGCGTTTGGCTAGAGGTCCATGTTTCTGTCCGTGACTTGTTTGTTTGCTGGGTCTCTGTGGCTATTTTTAAATCCCCAACTTTAGCTGCTGCTCCACCGTTGCCCGTTGCCCGCTGGCCCACCCCCTTGTTCCTTGCTGCAAAGGATACACCGCTGGCCAAGTGGTTGGCTGGCCGCCTAATGTGCGCGGCCCGTTGGGTGGAACATTCCGAACAGGTTTTTGGTCATTGCCATCGCCAGAAGAAGATCTAACAGGCGGCGGCTGCTGCAACTCCGACCGCGACTCGCTGCTGGATTGTTGGATTATTGATTGCTCTGGGTCTCTGGGCGAACTTGTGCGGCTTAGCACCGCGCGCGCTCCCTCTCTCTTTTAGTCCAGCTCTTATGCTGCTTATGCACCCCCAGCGAAATAGTTGAGAGACATTTGCATTTGTCGCCTTCTTCAAGTACACGTCGGAGTCTCCAGTGCGAAGTCAGTGGGTTGAAGAATCGAAAAGCTACGTATCAGCAGTTGAGAGTTGGGGCCTTGGCGCAGTCACAAGTTGAGAGTCGAAAGTCCAAAAGTCTTGAAGTGAAGCTGTCGCGGGATTGGTTGGAAGACAGCCAGCTGACAGTCTGGAGCGGAGTAGTTGAGAGCTGGGAACCAACTGTTGGTTTTAAGTGCGAGGTGTTTGTAGTCTGACGTTAGGAAGTCAAGGAATCATCAGCAGGGAGCTCATAGGCAAGGAGTTGGTTGTCGAAAGTCGAAATGCGAGTCAAAAGAATTGAGATTCGGCCAGCTTCATGGCCTGCGTAGTCAGGAATCACTCGAGATTTGTACATTATTTGCTCTGTACTAGTTTGGCCATTGCGATCGAAGAATTATTATTTATTGGGCCCCGCATCTGGTCGCTAACAGAAAAAGGCCGCCAACTGCCTGCGGGCCAGTGATGTCTTTGTTTATTGCTCCGGTTTTTTTTTGCTTTTTCCTCCTCTTTTTGGCTGCCAATCGTTTCGGGCGACTGTTGCCAAGACTGCGACTCCGACTGGGACTGGCTGGGAAGGCAGGGTGGCAGGGTGGCAAGGAGGCAGGGAGGGAGGGAGGGAGGTAGGGGAGTGCTTTGCCAAGACATCGGCCAGCTATGCTAATTAGCCATCAGGCCAAGTCTTTGCTGAGCCGCAGACGTGGCCAGACCAAAGTCGCAGCGCCTTAATTGACAGCTCTGCTTGGGCAGCTCTAATGGAAATTGTGTAGCCTCTCAGATCTGGACTTGGAGTTGGAGCTGGAGTTGGGAATCGGAAATCGGATAGCTGGCCAATAGCTAAAATAAATGAGCCAAATGCCATTGGCAAAAGCTGATGGCCAACAGGCAAATCTAATTAAAGCCAATATTTCGAACGCTCGTTCGCTTCCAGCTTCCAGCTGTTCTTGCTGTCCATTCCGCACGCCAGATGGCGCTCTTTGATCATCGCCAAATAAACCAATTGAAATAAATCTACCTCGATTGATCCACAGCTTTGAAATCCGTAACCAATTCGATCTACAGCTCAATTACTTTGTGTTTAATATACGACAGGCTGCATGTCAAATTTGCTGTTGCGAGCTCTTCAAACGAAAGAGGTTTAACAATATTCGCTGATCAAGAAATTATATGTACTTTACTTCAAATATATCTGCCCTTTACATATACACCTTACATACACACCGAACTACTTTACCTACTTTTACTCACTTTAATAGGTGCAGGGTATAAAAAGTAAGAAATGAGACAACTTTAATCTAGTTTGAATTAAAGTACTTTATCTGGTTTGCATCTAAAATATATTTCAATCCCCCATGAGGCTTTCCAACTCGACTCTTCAAATTAAATAAACTACACTTGATACGTAAACATTTCTTTTGACAACTCCTTACAATATGGGCACAAAGTTTGAATACTTTTAGCGCAATAGAAACATTTAAATAATATACCCAAAAATTGTTAAAAAAGTGTTAATGCTTTCTAGAATTTATTCTGCAACCTGCGAATTGTCAGTGATAAAGAACATGCAAGTTCCCACAACCAGAATAACGAGCAAAAATTAGCAATTCAATTTGATGGACAAAAATAAAACGTAGAGTAACAAAAAATTTGAAAAATAAATAATTAGGACAACAAATAAAGGATACATTTATTAAAGTTTTCTCCATCTACCATCCCCCCCTTGTAAGAAAAATATATACACGTCTCCAATTCCAGCAAGCACCGTTGCCATTTAACTGAGAGGTAAAAAATGATGTTCTCTCAAAAGACGTTTATAATATAAGCACAAAACTTAAACATGTCAAAAACCACAGCAATATTTTGATCTGTTTTGCAGTTTTTAGTCGACAACAGATATAATTACCCATCCTACGTACTGGAGCTTAATTTCATTCCAATTACATTAATATAAAAAATAAAACTTTTGTAATTACATAAAAAAAATATATCGACTTAAGATTCGAAGGAGTACAAAGCGAGACACCCTTAACAACGTGGGCGCAAAGTTTGAATATTAGCGAAATTATTTTTACTTAGAAAACTTAAAAAAAATATTTAAATTTTTAATATTTGTTGCTATCTGAAGCGTACCCAAAATACTGCAGATTCTAAGTGATGAGGATCATGCAAGGCGAACCAGCCAAAAAATCGAGGAAAATTCGACAATGCAGATGTAGATGAAAATAAAACGTAAAAGGATCCATAAAGAGTTGCAAAAGGGAAATACTTGTGACAAAAGAGAATGAAAAAAAATACGGGCTTAATGTATTATACTCGTACACTAATATCCTTTGTGAAGGATAGGACTTTCTTAATGATATTTTTGAACTTTATTCGGAATTATTATGTTTTCAGCTTGAAAAGAAAACTAGAAGAAACATTATTTCAACATTAAAGACTATATACGCGTCTTCAATTCCAGCAAGCGCCGTGGTCATTAAAAAAAAAAAAACATTAAAAAAATATACTCTTTAAAAACATTTAAAATACAAAAACGAATTGAAGGACACAACAGGATATTCATTTTATGCCTTACAGCTGTTTGTCGGTCATTAATCAATTGCAAACCCTTTTTAATAACATTAATATAATAATTAAAAAAACCTTCTCTTTAACATAAAAGATTTTGTATGTCAATAAGCGAAAGAAGCTCGAACAACGTGGGCGCAAAGTTTGATCACTTAAGCCCAATGGTAAATATAAAATATATAAAAAATTTTAGACAAGTTTACGTTGCTTCCTGAGATGTGTCCTATAGCTGGCGGAGTCTAAGTTATGCGGATCATGCGAATCCGGACAACCAAGATATAGACGATATATATATTGACAGAACGATTAGATAAAAAAATAAAATAAATAAACGGAAATAGTATAGTTTTATTGTTGGTAAATATTTTTGGCACTGATATTACTTTCTTTATATTGTCAAACTATTTCAAATAAAAAAAAAATATATATATGTATATATATATATCAGCAGTCGTTGTCTTTCACCTAAAAGCTGTTAAAGCTTTAGAAGTTAACAAAAAATTTAAAAAAAAATGGAAATAAAAGGAGGTATAAGAAAATAAAAAAAGAGTTCTGTCCCCGACGAGGTACAGAACTAGACTGAGCAGAGAGATAGGAGCCAAGCCAACCTTGATGATTTGGCCTAACTGTGCACAAGGAAATGCTTCTGCACATTTTCGCACACTGTTTTAATCCAGTGCTTAAAAATTGAAAAAAAGGTGTTGTAAAACGGAAATTGAAAGATGGCGAATGCGTACTTTGTTTTCGAGAACTGACAAGAAAATTAGGATATTGCGGAATATTTGAGACAATTTTAAAAAGTGGACACGAGTGCGGCTTTAGAAAAAGTATTCTAGATAAATGTTTAAAAATAAACTGATGATTTTGATAGACAGGATAGCAGAGGTGTATTAAAAATACTTACAAATCCAGGCAAGCTTGCGTAGCCAAAAGTTCTGTGAGTCAACCGAAAGCAGAGCGAGCTGTCAATCATTCAGTCAAGCAAAAGGTTTGTCAATTGTGAGACAAAAGTTCGATTTTGATTAAGAGGATGGGGAAGTGTGTTACATCAGAGTCAAGGTGTTTGGATTGGGGCAAGATCAAGGTGAACACTTTAAGTCGCTTCATGATGTGTTAAAATTGTTGCAACAACAAAAACAAGACCAGAACACGCCGGGCAATGACAAGCGGCGTGGACGAGAATGAGAATGAGATGATAACGATGACGCTGACGCTGACGACGATGCTGACGATGAGGATTACGATGACGATGACGATGATGCTGATGCCGAATGCACACACACCGAAGAGTCAACGTCATCGTCATCCTCCTCATAGACATTTGCTTTGACTTGAATCAAGTGCGTCGGCAGCTGCGGCTGCGTTTGCGTGGAAACGCATCATGACTTGGCCAGTTGGGATTGGCATTGGTATCGGTATTGGGATTGCGGCATTTGCTCTGTGCTCATCTGCTGCTGCTGCCTTAAAAGCGGGAGGTATTTCACTTTTGTCATGCATTGTGCAACGCAGCCATCAGATATATAAAAAGCATCGCATTACTATAACATATTGCTTCCACGGCAGCTACTAATCAAAACTTTAGTTGCTTCTCTTCATGTTTTCGCCTGATTGAGCAAAACTGAGCTTTAATCTCAGCTCTTAACATTTAGCTAGTATCGCATCAGCATCGGACTGATATATAGAATAGTTCCGATATAAATTTATTGGTCTAAAACTATGATTTTTAGGCTTCGGCATAATGCATCTTAATATGCTTATATATATATCTTAAAACATATATATATATATTAAAATCATGGGCATATGGTTGCCTTTTTGTTTAAATACGAATTTTCTTTAACATTGGAGATATTATATATATAATAAATCATATTTAGCTTCCATTCGAACTTACGGCTAATCTTTTTATACATTTAATATCTATAAAATATCTAAATTCAAATAAATATTGAGTTCTTTTTGCTTTTATAACATATCGAAAAACAAATCCTTGTCTAACATAAAAATACCCATCCTCTGCAGATATACACAAAATATAGGCACAATCGAATTGGCACAGGCTAAGATCAGAGTAATATTCATAGCTAGTCACACGTCTGGCTAGGGTAGTTAAATGTCTGCTCATGGTGAAAAAAGTGGCTGCATTTTGTTCAGCTACAGCTTCTTATTTTGCCCGATAATTGATCATCATCAGTCGTTTTAATTGATCGCTTTGGCCGCATGCAGCATTTTGCTCTGCACCGCATTTCGATTGTAATCAATCACTTTCGTGGAATTGCTCCACAGTTGTTGCCTGAATGAGCTATGTGGAGCTATGTGTGCGACTGGGACATGGACTTGCGTCTCTGGACTCTCGACTAGGTATCCAAGTCTCTCACAGCTCTCCCTCTCGCTCGCTGCTTCCCTTCATCTCATTTTATATAAACCTCTCTTTCCCTGTCGACGGGCGTTGTCAACGGGGCCGCGACTTTGTTGTCTTTGAGAATTGTCTGTTGGTATTTTCTTTCGTTTTCCAATAATCATCAACGCAATTGCGTACGTGAGCTGACGCACCAAGTTGTCATTGTCATTGTCATTGTGCGACTCCGCGTACTTTATATGCGTATATATATACATATAAATACGAACATCCATCCATCCATCCATCTGTCAATCTATCCATGCATGCATCTATTGCCTAGTTTAAAGTCGTGTGTAATTGGTGCCGCAATATCGTGTATCATGCTGCGTCAATAAGTCACTCGCTGGCATTTCTGATATGCCGTGGAGCAACAGTTGCCATTATGAAGAGCAGCAATAGCAACAGCAACAACAGGAAAAACAACAACAACAACAGCAACTGCTGCTAAATATTAATTAATATAATGTTAACATAGTTTAACTAGGGCTTACATCAAATTTTAATACAACACTTTTTCAATTAAAATTGTTTCCACTTCCATCTTGAACCGCCATTTCCGCTTAGCGGCGTGAATTGGTTGCAATGTGTGAAAGCATTTAGGACGCTTGCACAAATATACATGGACATATCATATAGCAAAAATCAGTCTGCAGTAAATCGGATGAAAAAGAAATATTGGCAATCAACATATTTCTGTATTCTTTTAAGATGCAGAGCTTTCAAAAAGGCTTAAAGCCGATCGGTTTAAATAGAAGTCCAGATAACCTTTGACCCACATTTTCAATTCAAAGGCGTAGATTTGCCGGAAATTGTGCAACACGTTTTTTCAAAGATCTTTGAAAATGAGTTAAAGGTGGAACGGATGGTAATCAAAACATTTGCATGTCAACGTTATCCACCAATTTTCCACACTTGCAGGTGGAATTCTTCAAAATTTCATCGTAATTCTATTTTATGTTCAACAGGATAGACGAATGAATGAATGGATCAAGAGCTGCCGAACTAACTGTCTAGCTGTTTAGCCACTCGAGTTTTATTTTAAATACTCCATATTGGATTTCAAAGCTGGGCATAGAGTCTCTGCAAGTCGTATAATCAGCTATATATGGAACTTAGCAACAAGCTGAACATTTCGCTCACTTATCCTGCTATTTTATGGCCTGAGCGTAGATAGGACCCCCACACATACATTAGCCGTCATTACCTGCACACACGCACACACACACACACACACACGCATACACCAATGCAGATGCATTTTGTTGAGCTTTTATGCTGGGCCGTTTTTTGAATGCTTTTTATGACAAATGTCATGACTAATTGTCTGGCACTTAAATATTTTATGATCGTCCCAAACCAAATTGGCTGTTAGGGGCAAAAGCAAGAAAAAAATAAACATATAAGAACATGTCTGGTAGAATATGCCGACTATCCGATACTCTAGTCGAATTGAAAAATAATTGTTTTAATGTACCAAGAACTCGTCAGAAGTTAAATGAAACTAAAACTGTGACTGTTCAACCGTAAGTTTTACATGTTCAGGACGTGTCAAGCATTATTCGCAAGACAAGGCTCTAAAACTGTGACTCACAAACTGTACTGGCACACTCGCAAAGCCCAGCTGTTTCGGACGTGCCTCAAGAAATAAACATATTATAAGAAATAAAACAACATGTGGCTTTATCTATATAGACGAACCTCTGAGGATTCTAAGTCTACGTCTCTAAGAAAGTCACTTCCAATAGCTTATCTATGGCTAATCTTATGTAATCAAGGCAAGAGGATATCTGAACATTTTATCTGGTGATAGATTAAGTTAGGAGCAGCCTATAATGTGGCGCCAAAAAATTCACTCTAAATGAAAAACAGCACACACAACCAATATACTCCCTTCGGTACCCATTTGGAACAGGGTATAGAAAAGCAGATCATTTTATGTTGGCAGACATAAAAGCCATCAAGTAGATGAGCAAGCGCCGAGCCACACAGACTTTATGAAGCAAGTTCTTTAAATACAAAAAAAAAAATGAATAAAAAAATTTGGCTGTCAACTCCAGAGTAAAAACTCAATTTGTGTGTGTGTGAGAGAGTGTGCGTGTGTGCGTTGAGCGTGTGTGGTTTATTATTATTTTGTTGGCTATAAATCAATAATTTGTAAAGAGGCGCTTGACTCTAGTCCGAGACTGTGTTGTGAAAGCAAGTTCGTTGCCTAAGTCTTTTGTTTAAGCGCAAGGAAATTCAAAGGTCTTTTTGCGCTAATTTCAGTACACGTGTGTGTGTGCGTGTGTGTATGCGTGTGTGTATGCGTGTGTGTATGACGTGTGTGTGGTGCGTTGTGCTCGCAATTTGAAAGTTCCAGGGGACTTTTTTGTTTTTTTTTTTTTGTTTTTGTGAAAGGAAGCATTATTTTTTGAGTCATATGCAAATTGCATTATGTTGACTTTTGGATAGCCACAAATACAAACAGAGACAACAGCCAAACAACGAAACAACAAAACAACGAAACAACTAAACAACGCGACAAGCAGACAACGCGACAAGACAACGACAAACAACAAACAAACAAACAGCAAGCGGAAAAAGCGTAAATCACGCGCACCGTGTGCCACAGCTGCAAAACTTGGCTGTGTATATATGTGTGTGTGTGTGTGTGTGTCCCCTTCCAAAAGAAGAAGAATTAGCAAGAGTGCTGTCAGTCGGCAGTGCTAGAGGCACAGATACCCTGCACCTGTAGCGTCGCCTTGCCTTAGCTCTGCCTTGCTTTTGTATGTGAACTAAAGTTATAGACACACACACACACACACACACACACATAGACAACATACAGGCTGTGCAGCGACTATGCTGAATAACTTTTGTGTTTATTGCTCGATTGTTATAGAATTTTCTGCCTGAAAACCTCTCTTTAAACTCGGCACATCCCAAAAATCTTGTAACGAAACCTTCTAAAAGTCGGGTTAGGTCGAGTTTCAATCATTTTTATCAGGCTATGGCAAAACTGTTGTATGTTACATAACAAAATTTTCTGTTATGTGAAGAAAGTTGTGGTCTTAGAGCGATACTTATCGATTTTTGTATTGATAGACGGAGTTATCGGCAATGCCTATCGGTTTTTGGATAAACAGCTCAAGTTATTGCTTAATAAATGAAAATAAACTTGTGCTTATGATATGGAAAAACCTCAGTGTCTGGCTATATATATGGCTAGATCGAGTCAGCTGATCAAATATATATGTATATATACATATGATTAATAGGATCTGAGGAGCTGCCTTCATTGGCCTACATGCGCTCAGCTTAATAATACCCGCTTTACATATGTTGATTATATGCAGGGTATAAACGAAGAAGAAGCAGCAGCAGCGGCAGCAACATTAGCAGAAGAGGAAGCAGCAGCAGTTACTGCATATATTTGTGCGAGATTTGCAGGCGATTTGAGAGTTTTTTTTTTTTTTTTTTTTTTTTTTTGGGGCGCTAGCGTCTTGTGTTTGGTCCGCCAGCTGTCAAATCGCTCAGTGATTTGTCTTGGCAACGCGAGTGCATTCAATCAGCTGCAACGAGAACAGCAGCAACAGCAGCAGCAACTATGCCAAGCAGCAATAGTTTGCAGCCCAATTGACACTTGAGGCGTTGGCCAGCAGTTGGAGGCAGCTGCTCCGGCTGCTGCTGCTGCTGCTGCTGCTGCAGTGCTTGCCGCCTGGTCTTGCGACGGGGCAATTTATAAACGAAATAAATTCAATTGACTTGTTTGCCGCAGCATTTACAGTTGGCAACAATTGCAGCAATGCCATAAATCGTTGGCCAAGAAGCCAAAACGCTCGGCAGTGCGCGCGCAGCTAACCCCTCCCTCCCCCCCACCCCCCTTTCACAACGCCCCTTTGCTGCATACAGCGACTGCCATCTCCGGCCATTCCAGTGGCCAAACTGCGTAACAATAAATTTTCAATGCAAACAAGTTGCCGAGTCTCGACAGAAATCGGAGAGTCGCCAATGGCCGTGGCCATTTGGCCATCTCCATTGCGCGCGCTGCTATCGCCATGGCCATTGCCTTTTTGCATCCCCAAACGTTGTCTCCGCAACTGCAACTGCAACTGCGACGGCAACGGCGACGGCGGCTGCTGCATTTGTTATTTGAATTTCGAAAATTATGGGCACAAATTTGTTTTATTGCCAAAGTCAAGGCGTGCAATCATTAAATGCAACAGCATGCGGTCCAACCGCCAAGCCCCAGCACCTGACTGAGCACCTGAGCAGCAAGACCAACAACAACAACAACAACAGCAACAGCAAGGTAAAATATGAATGGGTATGCTACCACCGGCTTATACCCTATATGCTTATTTCTAATGGACTTTGCAAAAGCATCTAAAAAGTTTGCTTATTTCCATGCGAAATTTGCCATGCGACAAATATTTTGTATTCCTCTGCAATCGATCAGTAAATATTTAAGCTGGCAGATACTCTGTAAGGTTTACAAATCCTACCAGTCAGAAAATGGTTATCCATTTGAATCTGCGCTCGTCTCATTTGTTTCAATCAATACAGAAAGAGTCTATCTTCACTGACGAATTACTGATCAACGCACAGAAGCGGAAAACTTTTGCTCAAGTTTCCTTTCGGCTCGAAAGTTAACATTGAGGGGAAGTTTTGGATAATTCGACCTACAAATGGGGTTAACATGGTTAAAGGTCGTATGAAAAACAGCAAAAACCACACAGCCTTCAAATTATGCTTTGCCAATGTAACGTCAAGAGGCAGCATGGCTTATATTGCCGAGCATCGGGATAACAAGCTAGAGGTCGCTGGTTCAAACCTTGCAGCAATTTTCGGTTTCAGTAATTGCTCATATACTTTTTAATTGATCGCAAATAAATCTCTTTTTTAAAATAGATAAGTGAAGGTTAAGGTTAAGGTCAAGCTCACTATGTTCAGTTCAAAGTTTAAAGGAGTTTCGAGCACAAAGCGTAGCCATATGAAACCCAATTGGCGCATTTTCATGTTTACAGGGTATACGAAAAAAGAAAAAGAATCTGTGCAGCCGAGTCAGCTGCAAATTCAGCTGCCGGCACTGCTCATCGCTTGAATTATGCCTTGCACTAAAAGCGTTTCAGCTAACTTAAATATGAGCACATCATTAGCCTAAAATTGTTACTTGAGCCATGCAACGTTCAAGCGGTCGTCTCTCTGTCTGCCCGACCCTGTCTCTGTCTCTGTCGCTCTCTCTCTCTCGCGCTCGGCAGAAGCTGTGCAATGTGGAAGTGCTGGCCGGCGAGCAATGTCTGATTAACACGTGCGCAAATTATAAGATTTTATGCATTTGCCACAGATATCTAAAATGTTGTACGCTCTGCGAGAGATAAAAGCAAAAATGATCAAACTGCCGACACGACTGACGGCGGCTCTTGGAGCACTCATCATTGAAGAGTTATGAATGCATATTTATGCATGTGCAGCACGCACACACACATACACACACACACACCTGTCCATGCGGCTGTGGCGCACTTTTGAGCACTTTATTAGCGCATCGAGCCGCCTAAATATATGGCTAACCAAAATGGCCAAAATGAATGGCCATGAAACGTTGCAATGTTCAAAGCGTGCAGCACAGCTGGCCCACGGGGGTTGCATGCACGCATACGTATATATGTATATATGTATGTATCTGTGTGTGTGTGTGTGTGTGTGTGTGTGTGTGAGGGGCGTGTACAGCGACTCCTAAGCGAACTGACCTATATACGAATATCTTTCGCTATGCTCTGCACTCGCGAGTTTCTGCCCAAATGGAGGCACCACAACATTGTTGTGCACACACCACACCTATAAACCATATCTTAAAACGCGCTATCCATGCCTGAACTTAACATGTTTATGTTATTGAGTTCAATGTTAACCTATGTTAATATACGAGTATTTCTTCAATTTCTGCATTCATAAGAACTAAAGAGCTGCTCTGCCTGCGGGCCTTACTCAATTACAGCTTAAAGTTATATATATCACATGGAAATTAAAGCTGGCTCTGTAAGCTCTAATGTTAAGTAACAGCGCGACAGTTTTTAACAGCGCTTTCGCATAGCATCAATGTTATGTTAACTAACTAATAATAAGTATACCATTAATACTAACAAAACTAGCCTTTGTAACAATGCATTGGCATCTGAAATCAATAAAATAAATATTAAACTGGGAAGTAAGAATATCTTAGGCACCTCTCAGATTTAATTCCCTTGTAGAATTTGCCTTACAGAGGGGGGTGGGAAATTTTGGCCTATGCCTTTATTGGATATTTTAGGGTTATATTTATACACGAATTTTGACCAAAAAAAATGTAGTCAGATTTAGATGCTTAATTGATTAAGAGGCCAAACCATGAACAAAAAGCCAAACCTCGTCAAAATTGGTTGAGATTAGACCGAGATAGGGGGGTGGGAAATTTTGACCTGTGACTATATAGGATATTTGGTATTACCATTCCTACACGCATTTTGACTAAGAATTATGTAGCAAGATTTAGATTCCAAATTGACTTAGAGGCCATACCATGAACAAAGAGCCAAGTCCCGTGAAAATCAGATGAGATTTGACCAAGTTATGGGGGTGGGAAATTTGTAACTAAGTATGTGAATATAGGATAATAGCGGGTATACTCCGGGCTTGGCCCTGGCACATTTTAAATAAATTCTCTCAAATATCTTTGAAAATGAATCTCAAACCGATCGGATGATAAACAAAAAAGTTTCATACAAATGTTATTTGCGATTTGCCCACACATGCGGGTGGAATTTTCCGACGTTTTCTAAACGTGCACCTTCATCACATAAGGTAACTACAGTGAAAATTGCAACTTCCTAGCTCTTACGGTCTATCAGTCAGTCAGTCAGTCAGTCAAGACAAACATCTTTATATATAGAAATATATCAATATACACAAATATGTTTTATATATATAGAGATAAATCCATAAATTCCATAAATCCATAATTTCCAAAAATAAGAATATTAATTTAATAAAAAGAACTCTATCCTATTTTCGGCAACTTCTAATTTTTTAGCACAAACTAAATTTTTGCGATACAAGCCAAAGGGAAATACCAGAAATATTCGGATAAGCCCCAGCTTGTCTCGAAGATATTTCATTCCAAAAGTGTACGTAAATCCCTATGCAATTGTGCTGTTATGTTCGCTGTCAAGCTGAATAGAAACGAGTTCTTTTGAGCAAAGCGCGACAAAATTGCGACAATCGTAACAACAAGAAGATAAACAGCTACTACTTCCTATATGCATATCAGCCCACAGATCACAGCGCTGTGGCAGACCCAAGCTCGCTACCTCTCTCCCTCTCTCTTTCTCTAGCGCTTTCTCTCTCCCTCTCTCTCTCTCCCTCGATGTGCTTCTCTCTTGCTCAGGGAAATCAGCATTTTGGCCAACTAACTCATTTAATGGCTACCGCTCGATATTTGAACAGCGAACGGACCAAGTGCGTTGGCAACCACAACTGCCCGCTGCCCACTGGCCACTGCCACGCCCACATTGGTGCTATAAAACATCCATGGCCCGAAGCCAAATGCCATCATGGCCTTAACAAGTAGAGGAACACGCACAAATCCTAAAGTGAGTATTTAACCAACGCAACGTACGCTAATTTTAGAGCCAAGTTGAAGCTGAAGGCTGGACGTAATTACTTCCTACCGTCCGGGACTTTTGTATAGAGGGCAGTAGAGGCAAGAAGAAGAAGAAGAACAACAACAGCTCTGGCAAATCCCAAGCTTAGAAGGCGTCTCTCTAGCGTTTTTCAATTACATTGCGCTGGCCATTTTTATTTGAACAAACCACGAAAAAAAAAAAAGAGAACACATGCCAAACCCCATGCCGAACCCATTCCAATGCCATGGCAAGCCGGTCAGTGAGAGACAGAGGGAGAGAGAGAGAGATGGAGAGGGATGCAGCGAGAGAAAGAGAGGGGGGGAGGGGTGGCGAGCAATGTGGTGCGCGTGTTTGGTGGCGTTGCGTGTCTGTTGGCATGTGTCCACGCGAAATTGATATCGAACATAATTTTAGAAGCAAGCCACACACACACACACACACACACAGATTTGGAGCTGGCTCATAGAGTTGTTGCCACAAAAAGGAAATGGCTGAAAAATGCTAACAAGATTTGCGCGTTCGTTCGGTGGGTCGTTCAATCGATCGCTGCTGCTGCTGCTGGTGGTGATGCTGGTGGTGGTGCGCTCTGTCGATGTTTGCCGTTGCCTGCCGCCAACCTCTGCATGCTGATGATAATGATGATGATGATGTTGGTGATGATGATGATGATGATGCTGTTGATGATGATGACAAGGCTGCAAGGTTACAAGTTTTTCCAGATCGGCACAGAGCCCCACTGACTGCCACAGCCACAAGTTGAAACATGAACACAATGCCAGACTTTGGCAACAACATGCAACAAGTCGCATATTGGTTGCCTTGCTGCACGTTGCACTGCTTGTCGGTGGTTGCGATTCGTGGCACAACATTAAACAGATCGTAAACACTTTAGCTTTATCTTTTTTTTTGCTTTTCCAGGCTGTTGTTGCACTCGCTGTTGTTGCTGTTGTTGTCGCTGATAACGTGCTGCAGACAATTGAAATTGTTGCTGTTGTTGTTGTTGTTGTTGTAGTTGTCGTTGTTATAGATTTCGTTCATGTTCAAATCAATTTGATGTTTAAATTTGCACAACAAGCTTGCCAGACACCAGATAAATACGTGAACGAGTTGCCATTACCACATGCCAAGTGCGACCACTCGCAGTGGTATTTTTTTTTTTTTTCTGACGAGCTTGTCATCCTATTTTTGAAGCACTTAATTCTATTCAATAAAAGTTCAAATCAACAGTCAATAAAAAAAAAACAGTCAGGCTTTAAAAATAACATTAAACTAAAAAGAACATACTAAAAATACTTTTAATATACTAAAAAGAGAATACTGAACGCTCTCTAGCATACTAGCGTGAGTTAACTGGCATTGAACGCGCCTAGTTTTGTTTTCTTTCAACTTTAAGAATCACTTTTTCACCTATTTCCCACTTGTGGCTAACTTTTGGCAATCGACAAATCCCATAAAAATACACATGTGAAAAAACACAAAGATCTTGGGAAAATAATTTGAAACCAAGCGGATAAACAAAAAAAAAATAAATATAGCAGCTTCCGCGCATATTTCGAACATCGAAGTGAAAATCGCTAACACAGCTCATTTTAGGCGCTAAAACAGCTCCTGTCTTGTAATCAAGGCGAATCCCATCAAAAACACATTTGAAAGGTTCGAAACATATTTCATGTCACTTTTCACAAAGTTTTTAAAAAGTGAGTAAAATACGCCTGTATTCCGCCACTTGAGGTGGATTTCGAAACATCGCAAAAACAGTTAATCAACGTTTTCTTATGTTTAAAGCTGAACGAACGCAACTTAAACCTTCGTCCATGCCGCAAAAGAGTGGAATACATGACCAATGACCAATTTCACAAAAAACTTTGATAATGAGTTTTCAGACGATCGGCTTAAGAAAATATATATTTAGGAAGATATGTTTAAAGGAACTTAAATCACAAAAAGTAAAGTTTTATAACTATTACAGCCTAGGGTATTCAAAAAAGGCACAATTTTTCGTAACACAAATGATCTATTACTTGGGTTAGGTGCAAAATGTTGCACCTAACAAACGATCTTTGCTGATAGGCAAAGTTCTGTTCTAAGCATGCAAACCGCAGTAGCTGCTTGGTATGCTCCATTCATAATGTGTTCTACCCAAAGCTTGAAGCGAACAATGGAAATGCTGAAAGCAACTTTGAAGTACGTGCTATGCATAGCAATTAAAACAAATGTGAGTTTATATATACACACGATCGTCTATCGATTTATAGCATAAAGTGTGAATTACAAAAAGTCTCTGAACTGAACCAACAACACATTGGATGTAGTTGGTTCAGGCTGCTCCTTGACTTTCGATCAAAATCTGATGGATGGAAATTTGCATTTATCGATTGCCGTTAGCAGCACTTGACGCACACCATATTTGATCTAGTTAGGTGTGCTTGACCATGAGTTACTCTGCAAAAGCGTATTAAGAATTATGTAAATTTCAAAATAAAACAAAAGCATAGACAAACATAGATTCGTGAATACCTTTTGTATGCATCAATCTTTATTTTGATTATTTTTCAGACACTATGCGGACTTTTCAGCAACAAACCTAAAATGCAACTTTGTTCAAGCAATTTCTTATAGACTTCATCTAAAACTGGCATATTCGTCGATTTCGATTTTTATCGACATTTGTGAAAAAGGTGTAAGCTATCGATTATTTCAAAATTAACTTGATTTCTTCGTGACGAAGTTCAAAATATCAAGTCTCTTGAATTGAGTGATCGGCAGAGCTTTTCGTGCTGATCAGGTATACTCCTACTCCTACTCAATGTTACATACATTTGTACAAAACTAATATACCCTTTTTGGCCATTTTGTATGTGCTCAGGGTATAAAAAGTATTTCCTACTGTCAGCCATTCAAATTGAATGATTGCTTGAGTGTCGGACTGTCTCGCTCGCTCTCCCTCTCCCTCTCTCTCTTTCGCTACCTCTCCCCGTCTCCCCCTCTCTCGATCTCTTTGATATCCATTAATTGCTTAGTTTTATGTATGGTTTTAGGACTTATCAATAGACTCTACAGCCAATAGGCTCGACAATTTGCGTGCGTGCAAATGGATTTTGATGCTTTTTTCGGATTTTCTTTCGGGGCGAAGGCTAATAGAAACATTTCGTTGTTGCAGTTGTTTTGCCGGTTCGGCAACATTTTGACTAATTAACTGCAATGTTTAATGCGTTAGACCAAAGTTGTTGTTGTTGTTGTTGGCCAAGACGTCACTGGAAACGAGTTTTAAGGCATTTGCCATTGGCTCGCATTTCCTGGCCAGGGCGACGACAATCATAATCGCCAGTGACAAATGCACAAGAAGATGCAAAGATCTATAACCGAGGGGCGGGGGTTTGGCTGTTATTGAAAGGGTATTGGTATATGTCGCTTAGATGCCGCAACTGGTATTACTGGCATGCCATATTCACGCAACTGGCCAGCTCGCAACTTGGCCAAATGGTCAACTGCTGCGCTGCAGCTGTTTTGCCTGCTGCTTATTAGCGGCTGCATCTGCCTCTGCCTCTGCCGCTGCCGCTGCCTCTGCTGCTGCTGCTATGCCACAAGTCAAGACAAGTTCTGTCAGCCGGAGTTGGCCGTAAATGATTCAGCATTCAAATGCCGCATGAATACCACTCACACAACTCACAACTCACAACCAACCAAAATGCACACTCAATAAAGTTGTTTAATTTATTTGTGAAATTGTCTCAACAAACAACAGAAATTCAGATGTCAAGCGTTTTAAATGGATTGTTACAGCTAAGGCAGCTTTAGAATTTAGATCGAGTTGCAGCAAATCGTCAACAAATTGAAACTACAAATGCTTCTGCCTATGGCAGCTATATAGAAGTTCGATGTTGAATAAATGTTGTTGAAATTTATTTTCGGCACGCTGAGAAGGAATTGTTTACAGAACTTTTACATAGCACAAATGAATTACAACCGAATGATTGTTTCTATAGGAGATTGTTTCTATAAAGAGTTTTGCAGACATATAAACAGAATAGAGAAGCAACCGATTTTATCTATAGAGGTATATCTTATGATATACGCTGTAAGTGAGATGTGACTCATATATACGGAGCATGGCAAAGCTTGTAAATGCCTTGCCTGAAGAAACAAAGACGTCTTAAATTCATTCTTCGACCTTCATTAAACTTCATTTACGACCGATCGTTCCTGTGCAAGCCTTATGATAAGTAGTCTGATGCGACCAACTCCGACATATATGCTAGCTGTGGCAGAACGATGGGCTTCATCAATTCATCAATTCGTCTGTTGATTCTGATCAAGAATGAATATAGTTTTATAGCTTCGTGTCTTTATCGGAACTGCCTCGTGCTATCCATTACACATTTCGTGATGAGATCAAAATACCAAAGTCAGGGTAAAAACATTTTGTTCCTATAAGAACTTAATACGCAATCGATTGTTTCTCTGTTAAGCACATGATATGATAATGCGATCCAATTGGTTTCCATATATGCTCTATTTGATAACTTATATGAATGTGTATGCCAAATTTAATCGATCAAAATTCAGTTCACATAGAACAGTTCCACAATAT
Organism: Drosophila lacicola; assembly: GCA_035045355.1. Lineage (NCBI taxonomy): Eukaryota > Metazoa > Arthropoda > Insecta > Diptera > Drosophilidae > Drosophila > Drosophila lacicola. The sequence continues at coordinate 6,678,198 of JAWNPB010000148.1, read as the reverse complement.
GAATTGTTTAGCAGATCAACTTTGTAAATAATTAATTTATTAATGAGGTAACTAGTATCCCAGCTGAACTTTCAACTACGCCTAATTAAAGCCTTAAGGTAAAAATTAAAGCGAAAACTGTTAAGATATTCTTTTCGAATTTTCCACGAGTTTTGATAACAAAAATTTTGCGACAAATATCATGATTATGTTAATTCAAAGTTATATAAATGCTAAATAAATTATTTATATTTAAAAGTGTGTATCAAGTGTGTAATAGATATAGATGTAAGCTTTCAGAAAGACTTTTAAATCAGTTAAGAGATTCTTGAGTATTGATCAAAAGTTGAGGCTCAGCTCTGAAAAAAAATTGAATAAAAATATGCCCAATTTTAAAAATTAGAAAAAAAAATGCAATATATCTCATCTTTCTCATCATAAGGCAGGCTCCGTATGTATCCAGAAAATTAGCTTAGGTAAGATATTGAATTTTCTTACCTAGCGTAATTTATCTTTTTATGTTTATTTAATTTCTACAAATACAGAATTGAGCAAGAAGCAAATCATTAGATGAATTTGAGTGTCTTTTTAAAAAACTATATATCTAACAATATGTTTACCCCATGTATACCCTATTATTACCTATAATCCTATTACCGAGTGCCCAAACTTATATCTATACGAAATTTTCGACCCAAAAGCGCAAAAAACTCGCAATCGGAATGGCAAAATCAAATACTTTGCTCAAAATGATAGAAATCACAGAAACCGCAATTGAATTTCTGCTAATGCATTGAGTAAAGCTTTAGAGGCATTTATTCTGAGATCTGTTAGAGTCTGGTCACCTGTTCCCAGCCTGCCCACCTGCTCAACTGTAGTAAATTGATTGCCAAGGGCGTAAAGCAAACAAAACAAAAGCATGAAAAAACTGAAATAAATACAACAAATTGATTGTTTCAAGCAAGCGATATGCATATCTAAAAGCTGCTCAAGTTGTCTTGTCTTGTCACTTGACTCGGTTCAATTACGGGGCAAAAAGCGCAGAGCACACGGTATCTACCGACACACGAAATCTAAAAAACACAAAACCGTCAGCAAACGGCAAAACGGTACAAATAATATTGAAAAAGATTTATTAAGTTCGCACATTCGAAAATCACTTGAGGCTGACAATTAAAAAGCACTCGGCATCAAATTTAGACGATGACGGGACGAAGTATCTCTGTTGGCAATTGAGACGGGGCCCGAGGAGGGACACTCAAAATGGTGCCTCAAGATTTGATTCGATTCGATTCGACTTAAAGATACTCTATAAAACAAAAAGAACTTCAATAAGAAGTCCCAGCACACATCCGACTGATATATATGGCATTATGAAACTAGTTTTCATTGATTTCCTGGCATATTTAAAGGGTATATCCCAAACTTACCTTTAATTTTAGTTAGGTGTTGTAAATAAGATGCTACATACCAAATTTGCAAACTCTGGCGCTTCTGTTCGCCGACTTCCGATAGGCGAGTGTATGGTACTAGAAATAAAAAAAGAAAAACAGTCAAGAATATTACAAATTATTTTAGATATCTTTCACGGATTACAGCCGGCAGCTTGTACAAGTTCTGGGTAATTACTGTTCAAAGTATTCAAAACACGTTGTTATCAAATGTAATCGATAAAAAGTTATCGACTCCTCAAGCCTTATCGATCAGAAACTATAATACCCAAAGCATGCTAAGACAGGAGAATAATATGTATTGCAATATACGAATATAAAAACAATTATGTAAATTATAATATATACACAATTTTAAAGATTAATCTTATCGATAAGTGCCAAGAAAAGCATATCTAAACAACCTAGCTAACCAGCTAGACAATTTATTTGGAGCAGCATTCATTCAAAAAAGATTTAAGCTAAAAGGGAATATATATATGCAAACATTGCTTCCAATTGGAAGTTAAATATTTTCCAATCAAACTTGCAAGACGACAAGATCTATCGATTTATGCTATCGATTATTAACAAATTCTTGCTGTTAGCTAATAAAGTATCTGAGGATATGTAACTTAAATACAAAGATTTGTTTAGCATATTGTTATCGACAAAAAGCTACGAAGTTCTAGCGATAAATGTTATCGATTGTTGAGAGGTTCTTATATGAAACACTGCGTACCATTTAAAAGTTAAATGTATTTTTATAAAAAAATTTTTTTACAGGGTAGCACAGAGCTTAAGGCGCCACATATGAGAGTTTGAGCTCATGTGTGTGGCAGAAAGATGTGTGTGTGCGTGTGTGTTCGTGTGTGTTCGTGTGTGTGTTTGTAGCCATGCTATATGCTGCGTTGTTGCTTGATACGCCTGTGCAAAGCATTCGGGTGTTTGGGTTGTTCGAGCATTTGTTGTTGCTGGCTTTGTCTGCGCCTTGATTACTTGTTCGCCTGCGCTCGTTTAATGGCGGCAACAAATTGTCTGCTTAATTGTGAGAAACCCAACAACAGCAAGAACTGAAATTGAATCCGAAACTGAATCCCAATCGCATTCATTGTATCTGAATGTGCCCAAATGTATCTGTAACTGAATGTGTGCTCCGGCACAAGCGCAGTTCTCAATTGAAGCAAGAATGGCAGAATAGTTTTGCAGAGTGTCGAACAATCAATACCCTGGCAGACCTGATGATATGTCAGCTATAAGATAAGGCAAACTGATCTTGGGCAACATAGCTTTCTTCAGCAACAGGCAAGAGAATGCTATAATTAACTTAACCAGAGATTAATCTAACTATAATATTAATTATTGACTTATAAACTATCTAAGGGCACTATCTGAACAATCTATGAAGCAGCTGTAGCTAGTTTGAACAGCCTAGATCTACGATTGGCCGAGTTCACAGAGAACAACTGGGCATACGGTTATTAGCTAATCAACTCGTCGTGTCGTCTGGCTGCCTATGGGAATAATACCCTTTAACACATCCCATAACGTTGGCCGAACACCCTTTGTAAGTGTATACAGAAATTAAATAAAATGCGCAGGCAGCTAGCTGTCTTTGTTATATGTACTCGCATTATCATTATATGGTATGGCATGATTGTTATTATTATTATTTTCTGTTGATTATTGTATTGTATTTTTCTTAAATGTATTTTGCATTAAACATTCATTAAATTGTATTTGGGTTTTGTGTGTGGGTTGTCGCTCGTTTAACGCTGCGCCATGTGTGAAATTGTTATAAGCGTTTAATTAAAACAAGATTAAAAACTTGAAACAAAACAAATCGATTCGAATCTTTTGAAACGCCATTCAAATCGCACTCGTGAACACAATCGAATGCACTCGATATTTAGTTCTTGACATGGTTCAAACGGTTAATAGAAAGTGGCAATCAGAGCGAGTGCCCGTGTAGATGCAGATACAATTGTCAACAGCAGCAACAGTTGCTGCCGCAGCAGCAACAACAATCAGATCAGCGCCGCATCAGGCAATTGTCAACAGCAACACACATGCAGCAAAAAGAAGAAACAATTTTGGCCACAAAATGTTGCACAAATTAAAATTGAACACAATAATCAGCGCGACATGTTGCTGCTGCTGCTGCTGCTGCAGTTGCTGCTGTTGCCAGTTGCTGCTGCACTTGCCCATTTTTCTGCTCGCCTGTTGCCTGTCTGTTGCCTGTCGTCAGCGTCGTCTTTGCTCATCGTCTGCTCCCTGAGCAAAATTTGCCCAACTGCCTGCAGCAGCAGCTACAGCAACCAGCAACCAGCAACCGCCTGTTGCACATGGCCTGAGCAAATGACTTTATTATAGGTTTTTAAATTTATAAACGCAACATTTACCATGCTAAACACTCCAAATTCCAGCTGGCCAGCCAGGCCGCCTGCCACAGCAACAACAGCAACAATTATGAAATTTTTTGCATTTCTTTCAGTTGCTGCCACATGTGGCGTGTGTCTGTGTGGACTGAGTGGACTGTGTGGCCACAGGCCGGTGGCAAGTAACTGGGCAAACCATTTTTGAAAACCTAAAGCTATTAAGCAAATGCTTTCAAATCAATTCCTAATCCAACAGAGGGAAAGTGCCCTGCAAGAATCAATTTTTATATTTCCCTATCATTTTGAGGTATTAACAACCAAATTAAATAATTTATAACTTTCCGATACATTAAATATATTAAATACCATCATATTAAATATATTTAAATACCAAAATTGTATATTAATGTAAAATTTTTTTTTTGTTTTTGGAATTAACCGATTTGGAGAAAAGTTGTTGGAGAAAATTAATTCCTTAATCACTTTTGAATGAAGTCCTTGCTTATTCATACAAAGAATATTCAGCAAAATTCAATTTCATATAACTAAAGAGACTCAAATCTCATGAATAAAATAATTAGGAAAAAAAAAGAATAAAAGATAAGACAAGCTTTTGTTGCGTATGATATTTTAGGTAAAACCTGCAGAAATACGCTTTAGTAAGACGTCCTCTGCTGATAATTATCGATATTTATCGACATTTATGGAAAAGAGAAAAGGCTGGAAGAGCGAGGGAACGCGTTTAAATGGAATATTTTGCAACCCTACCTTATCTACATACCAACTTTATAAGCTTGAGCTTGACTGGCAAACAGACGGACTTAGATCGATATACAAATCGATAGTTATGCATGTGAGAGAATCGACGCCTATGAGAGATTTCGAAAGGAAGAATTTTAAATTACTTCTTGGCGCCTAAAGGAGCTAGAACCTTGCAATTTGATATGCATATATGTATATATATATATTGACTCGGCTCTTTTCGCTGAAGAACACTTCGTACTTTGGAACTGTATATATCCCAGATATATTATATATATAAAGTGTTCTTCCGTGTACGAAGCATACAAAACTCTTATCATTTCATTTGCAAGCTACTTCTTGCCCTTCTTACGCTTCTTTTAGACCATGTAGCTTCCCGATGGTAATTTTCTAATTGATTGACTCTTATCCACACACTATTTATTGGAAACAGTTTCCGCTTGACTTTTGACGAAACACACACAAGCAATTATTGGAGAAAGCAAAATTTGTACGCAAACACCCAAAAAAAATGGGAATCAACAAAATTTTGAACCGCTGTAATTCAGCTGGATCGTCGCATTCACGCGCCATTTGAAATTGTAACTCCCAAACAAATTGAAAACTAACGGTGGGGGGTATTATACATATGTACACAATATATAGAACTTTATAATTTTGCAGCTATGAATCTTGAGAGTCGGACGGAGTGTTGGGTGGAGTCGGTGGATCTGTCACAACATCCGAATTTTCATCATCGTCATCCACTGGAATTGCGGCGCAATTAGCTGATGCGAAATCAAGGCAAATTGTTGCACTCACCCGGCGCATTCGCAGCATTATCCAGCAGAGCTGGGGCCTTGATTGGGGGCCAACGGATTACAATATCAACAATCTCGGCCAGGTGCTGGCGATTGCAAGTCGGATTCTTTTCGCACTGGGCCAAAAAGTGCTTAATGAAGCGCATGCTCTGCCTTGTGGTGGGCAAACGCTTCGGTTTCTGATTGCGACGTGCTCCACGCTTCTTCTTGGGCACAGCAACAGTCCCCGCCGCTGCATCTGCTGCTGCTGCTGCTGCTGCTGCCGCTGGCTGGACGATCTCGGCCGGGTGGCTACCGGACTCACTCCGTACCTCAGCCACGCTGTCAGCTGGCTGGCCGGCAGCAGCAT